>JAJHSJ010000010.1:28134286-28221808 GCA_021015155.1 Magnolia officinalis | reverse complement strand
TTTACAATTGTGTTTTCAATGGGCTATTACAATTAAAAACCCCACACACTGAGATTTTCTGGCTATCTCAGTCAAAACCAAAATGAAAGATTTTCTGGCAATCTTACAAACCACAATATAATAAATGAAATATACTTATCTGACGATTATTCTTCGATATAGCCCGGTAGAACTAATTCTTTGTAGACGTAGATGTTTAATGTTCAATCTCACAAATGAAAGGGTTCTAAGTCTAAATGAATTTTAATTAAATCCAACCTTTGGCTACTTGAGTTCAATTTCTTGGATTTCAAAAAGGGTTAAAGAAAAATCCCATTTATATCAAGTAGAATAGAATAACAAGAGATCAAGAAATTAAGAAACCAAAAAGTTATTTAAAATGATTATAAATACCTCACAATAGCTTCACAATAGTGGGGACAAATATCTCAGAGTGATAGCTTGAATTGGCTTGGAATTGATGATAAATTTTGAGAAATGTCCTCTAATTATAGGCTACAATTCGGTTCCCTCGACTGGTCTACGGTTCGGCTCGACTGGTCTTGTAGAACCAAGTTTCAAATTTTCTGGTGCGATCGGATAAAACAGACTCTCGACTAGTCGAGTGGCTACTCGACTGGTCGAGTGGGCAAAATTCGTGTTGCTGGAGTTCGAGTCGAGTCCTAATCGAGCCAGTCTCCACGACCGGTCGAGTAGGGTAATCGACTAGTCGTAGACCAAACAAGCTTATCCGATTTTTGAGTAAAATCCTGGACTGGTCGAGTCAGTGCCTGGACTAGTCAAACAATAACTAGGACTAGTCGAAGCAAAGCCTAAAATAAGTACTATGACCCGATATAAACATACAACATTAATGACCTAATCCTAAGGTCTTTCTAGGTCATGTATACCTGAAATGTGAGCATTGAACTTGTCAACTCGGTCTCTTCGGTAGATAAAATACTTGAAGTACTTTGAAGTTTGGAACTTGTACACTTTGAAGAAGCTTGAGCTTGAATGCTTGAACTTAAGCTTGTGCACTTGAGCTTAAGCTTGTGTACTTGTACTTGAGCTTGGACTTGAGCTTGTGTATGAAGTTGGCAGTTGAACATGCTCTTCAACTTGAAGATGTAGAAGCTTTAGATTGTTGATGTAGATGACACAGAAACTCATCTTCAAATTAAGGTGAACTTTCCATCTATTAAACTTGAAGGTGAACTTTCATCAATTACTCATAAGTGGATTGTCATTACAAAATTTGACCACACAGGGTGCTAGATCTAAAATATAGCACTTACACATAGATCTTTTAGGTACTTGGCATATAAGGGGACTTGTTTTATGGCATCCAACAGAGGGGTGTTGATTTTCACCTATTTTAGCACCTATAAGATATCCTGAGTATTGGGAAGAGGTTTTAGTGAGATCAACCTTTATAGGAACGGAGCAATCAGCTTATATTATTTTTCTTGTTCTTTCTCATGTGTAGCGTTACTAGGCCCATCATCTCTCTTAGATTCTTCTGACTCCTTAGGCTTTTCATCCCTCGTCAAAGATGTTTTTGTTAATTGTTTTTCCACTTCTAAGAGTGGTGATGGACTTTTCTTACTTCACATGTTGACTTGAAGAGCTCAGGTCACTTATCTCATAGTTTTGGGGTTAGGTAGAGGTTGGGATGGAAGAGTCCTCTTCTCCCTAACAGCAAGTTGTGACTCTATTTTTTGAATGGACAATGCAAACACTCTTAAGAATATTTTAATATCCTGGAATGCTTGCAACTTATTTTGATTGAACTTCTCTCGATTATGAATAAATTTTTGAACCGTATCCTCTTAGGGTCTTTTCTATTTAATAATGGACTGAAGATTGAAGGAAGAGCCCCTTGAGGATTTCTTTCTATATTATCCATTTACCCATTCCTCCAACTGAAGTTCGAGTGGTTCCTCCAACTTGAGTTACATGTTTTTTGAGATGGGAGCATTGAACGGCCTTTGATAATTGTTTACAACATTAGATTGCTTATTTAATAACTCTTGGAATGCGGGATTTGTAGGAGACTCATGTGTCAAGTGTATGTTACTAGCACAGATACCACAAAAAAATTCAACGGTCTTGTCGAGTTTGACCATTTATACTCTTTTTAGTTCCATGGCCTCGACCTTTCTCATGAGGTTAGCCACCGTGGTGTTAACGTCGTCTTCCTCCCTTAAGACGTATATTCCTCCCTTCTCCTTAGACTGAGTTGATTTGGGATTAGTGGGCTTGGATGAAGTATCCCATGACTACGTGTTTTTAGCAAGCATGTCAAAATAATCCCACATGTCATTAGGATCTTTGTTCATGAATTCCCCGTTGCATATCATCTCTACGAGTTGACGCTTGAGCGAAGTTAGCCCATCATAGAAAGAGCCTATGACCAACCAAATTTCATAGCCATGATGTGGGCAAACATTTAGAAGATCATTGAATCTTTTTCAACATTAGAAGAAGGTTTCAAGATGGACCCAACAATCCAGACCATTAAAACATCGTCAATACATGATCCATGCCATCAATCAACTTCCTTGAAACCAAAGGCATCAAGAATATGCCTTAAGTGACCAAGATATGGAGTAGAAAGGTACATTTCATTTATCAAGACCATTTAGGTCGTACAAGTACAAGTTCCCGATCATTCAGAGAAGAATACAAGAGAAATCATGTATAAAGTTACTGAAGAAGGATTGAATGCCTGCTGAAAGCCCCTACAAATGACCCACATAGTTGTCATCATTAGCTCTCTCTCTCTCTCTCTCTCTCTCTCTCTCTCTCTCTCCCTCTCTCTCTCTCTCCTCTCTATCCTCTCGTTGCCCTACATAAAACGCATCTATCAAATGAGTCATCACCGAACCACCCGCATATCAATGAGCCCGCTAGGGAGCAAAGAGAGGAGAAAAGATCGACCCCATGTCGAACTAACGATACCACGAAGCAGAATCCTTGTCATGCATGATGAAATCTAGCGTGGGCATCTCAGTGAAGCTACTAGCAGCTACGGGACTAGAACGGATCAGCTCCAGGGGTAGTGACAAAGGCACATATAGACCCCGATAAGCTGACCGAACAGTCACTCACTTAGATACCATTTGTAGGTATTAGGGTCAGAAAGCAAGTGACGCTAACAAGACACCTCAAAAGCCACCTCAGTTGATAAGGTTGAGAACATACGTGTAAGTTCTTATACTTAAAGCACAATTAGGATTGTCAAATTTCGTAGTCTCGAATGGATCACAAGCACTCATGAAGATGTTCTTCGATGACTCATGAAGACTATGTAAAGAGTGGATCAACATCTCAAGGAAGACTCATCATCGCAAGCTCTAAATTGTCTTGATTCGAAGTTTGAAACATTTATATTTGTCAACCATCAGGTGGTATAACCTTAGAATGACCCTAGGTTAGGTGTATTTTATATGGTATCATAATGAACATAATTCTAAGTAAAATACACTGAAGTTAGGCCAGCCCAACTTCTGGTTCGATTAGCCTAACTACCTTCGGCTAACCCAACGCATTTCGGATAAGTATACAGGAAGATAAAGATTTTATGTGTCAATTTCGGCTACCCAACCTTGGGTTTGGCCAGTCCGAGTGTGTTCGGTCAAGTATCCAGCAACATTTAATTTTCGGATCTTAGGGAGATTCGGTCAGCCGAACCCTCTATTCAGCCAGCTGAATTTTCGAAAGATCTTATCCCGCGAAATCCTAGTGTCATTGGAACGCAATCGTTAGAATTCGGCCTGCCGAATTTCTAAGACCTTTAGCTATAAATAGAGTCCTTCTCTCATTCATTTCAACAATGAAAAATTGTGAGCAATATACTCAAGCAATGAGAGAAAGTCAGGGCCATCTTAAGCTATTTGTGCGGTAAAACTTATTTTAATTTAGCTTATTCTATTATCTTTTCTCAAGTTAGTTTTAATCATTTTCAATAGAGTAATCCATACTCTACTTGAGAATCAGAGAACTAAATTTGCAGCATTAGGATTTTTTTTAATTGGAAATACATTAGATCCTTGTACTCTTTTTTAGTTGAACACATATACGTCTTCATCAATATCCCAAGAAAGAAGATTGTTGCAATTAAGCTACAGTTAAATATTTGACTCGACATCAGAAGATAAGTATTATGTTTTTTTTATTATCTTTTCCATTTTTCTGAGATAGCCCAGAAATATCAGTAGGTTATTTTATAAATGCTATCTTGTAAATTAAGAACCCAGAGTTGTCAAATTTTATTGTGCCAAACTACTTAGAATTTGTATCTTGTTTTAATGAGATGGATGGATCAACTTCATGCATTGTGAGTCATCTTCGTCATCGCCAAACTTTTCTACGTATTTAAGTTGAAGAACGTTGTCAAAGTTCAAGGATTACAAGTTTAAGTGCAAGAACAAAAGTTCAAGGATTACAAGTTAAAGAGCAAGAATAAAAGTTCAAGGCTCAAGTTCAAGTTGAAAGCTCATTGTTACTACTTTAAAGAATAAAAAACTCAAGCCCTAGCTCAATCTCAAGTTCAAGATTTGGAACACAAGCTTTATGTATTTCAAGTGAATGAGTTACCGAAGCGATCGATGTTTCGATGGTTCAAACTCACAAACAAGGTATGGATGACCCTAGATTGACCAGTCTAAGATTTGTTATAAATTTTCAAAATTTTCTGTTAGATCCTCGACTAGTCGTGGAGAGTGCTCGACCAGTTGAGTGAATAGTGCTCGACTAGTCGTGCAGTGCTCGACTCAAAGTCTAGTAAGGTTTTTTAGTCAGACTCGACCAGTCGAGCAGGCCACTCGACCAGCCAAGTAACGATCTTATCTTATCGCGCCAGAAATTTTAAAATGTGGTTGGTCCTTCGACCAGTTGAACCGACCCTTAGACCAGTCGAGTGAACAGTATTTCCACCTATAAATAGAGGACGAATCTTAGAGTTTTTCATCCATTCTAAGCATAATCAAGTGATCACTCTAAGAGATAAGTTCCTGCATTTCTTAAGCTATATCGTGTTCAATTTAGATTCTCTTAAATAGTTGTTTGTATTTGATTTTGTAATCTCCATTCAACTCTATTTCATTAAAGAAGAGAATTTTGATTTTACCCTCTTTGAGATTAAAATCAAATCAAGCTAGCCCAGGTTGATTTAATTTAAAAATCATTTAGACCTAGAACCCTTTCATTTGTGAGACTGGACATTGAACATCTTCGTCTACATCGGATTGGTTCTACCAGGCTTCATCAGAAGGAGAATCTTCAGATAAGTACAATTTAATTTTGTGTGTCTTTTGTAGTTTGTGAGATTCAGTTAGGAAAATCTTATTTTTGGTTTTGTCTAAGATAAGCCAGAAAATCTCAGAGTGTGGGGTTTTTGTAATTGTGTAAGCCCATCTAAAAACACAATTGTGAAGGTTTTAAGGTGAACCTTGGAAAACCTTATTTGATAGTGAAAGCCAATATCACGTGGGAGAGGATATTGGGAGTGGAGTAGTTGTGTGGCTATTTTTCAAATAGTTGGTGTACACACACGAACCACTATAATTCTCAGCGTTTGGTGGATGCTTATGGTGATGTATGTGTGGTGCTGAATGTTGTAATTTCCTTTTATGCACTTGTGGTGAATGTGGTAATAATTTAGATTATTTCCTTTGCCTCCTTCTAAGTTTGAGTTTTTGATACTTACAAACGTTCTTGAAATCAGGTTGTCCTACCATAAACCTCGGTTTTTGGTGTAAGGTTGTCCCTAGAACTCAATTTGTATCAACTTCTCAATACTTGTACATTTGAGGTTGCTTATAATTGTGTTATCTATCTTTGTTGGACTTTGTAATTCCGTATTTATTTTTTAATTTGGCATAGTCCTATTCATCCCCCCCCCCCCCCCCCCTCTAGGACTTTAAGCTCGGCCTTTTCAAGTGGTATCAGAGCCTAATAGCTCCTTTTTTATTATTTGGATTCATTTCCCGAGCTAACCGATCTGAGCTTATAAGCTGTCAAATTTTGATAGCCTCTTGAATACTAGGCCTCCACCTTTTGATGGCTCCAATTATGCCTATTGGAAAGCCAGAATGAGGATCTTTTTGAGGTCCATAGATGAGAGCGTGTGGCAAACCACAGTGACAAAATGGAACCCACCCACATCTGAAGTTCTAGGCACTAATGGAACTAAGTCTGTTGTAGTTACACCTTATTCATGGACCACTCTTTAGAAAAATGAGAGTAGTTGAAAAGGCCAAGCTATATGTCCTAGAGGGGGGGGGGGGTGAATAGGACTATGCCAAATTTTAAAATAAACAGCGGAATTTAAATAAATTAAATATAGATAGCAATGACAATCCCACAATTCTGAATTTAAAGACAACCTCAAATGAACAAGTATTGAGAGGTTAATACAGATGTTGTTCTAAGGACAACTTTACACCATAAAAACCAAGGGTTTATGGAAGGACAACCTTACTAGAATGGTCTGTGTATTAAAAACTCAAACTGATACAGAGGAATAAAGAAATAAATAGCAAGGAAAGAAATCTAAGTTATTACAACATTCCCACACATACATAAAAAATTACAACATTCTCCACAAGTGCGTAAAGGGAAATTACAAACATCCACAAAATGAAATAAACAATCAATCCACAAGACCAGAAATTATAGTGGTTCGCTTGTGTGTACACCAACTGTTAAACAATAGCCACACAACTACTCCACTCCTAATATCCTCACACAATGGATATTAGCGTTCAATATGAAAATAGGTTTTTCAAGGTTCACCTAAAACCCTCACAATTGTGTCTTTCAAGTGGGCTTACACAATTCAAAAACCCCACACTCTAAGTTTTCTGAATCACCGCAAACAAACCATAATAAAGAGATTTTTCAGGCACAATCTCAATAAAACCAAAACAAAGGAATTTACAAAAACTGTAAAATACCTGAATATTCTCTTTTTTATGCAGCCCGAAAGAACCAAATCAAAGTAGAAGTTCAACGTAGAAGTTCAATGTCCAAACTCACTTATGAAATGGTTCTAGGTTCTAAATTGATTTTAAATTAAATCCAGTTGGGCTAGCTCTATTTGATTTTGATTCCAAGAAAAGAGCAAGTCTCAGTCCCGGTTTCAGAATTTTCTGATTCAGAAGATGCTTCAGAATCAGACGATTCATCCCAAGTAGCCAACATACCCTTCCTTTTGGGTCTGTCCTTTTTAGGACATTTGTTTACTAAATGCCCATACTCTTGGCTGTTGTAACACTGACTGTCTTTCAAAGACTTCCAAGTTTTGGACTTAGGTTTAGATCGTTTCTTTTCATTCCCTTTTGAAAGTCGACCCTTTCTTGCTTTTGAAATTTTGTAAAACTTTTTCGCCAAAAGAGCCATATCATCTTCAGAATTTCTAAATGTGAGTTTTCTTGAGAAATACCTTTAGAAGATTTCAAAGCTATAAATTTACCTTTAAGAGCTTTAAAATTTAATTCATAGGTTTGTAAAGAACCAACTAGTTCTTCTACCCTCATATTATCCGTATCACGAAGTTCCTGGATCGCGGTTACTTTAGAATTGAACCGTTCAGGAAGTGAGCGTAGTATCTTTGCACACACTTTACTTTCTGGAATTTTATCGCCAAGACCCCACATAGAATTTACAATGTCATTTAGTCTAGTGTAAAAGTCCATAAACATTTCATTTTCCTCCATATGAATTTCTTCAAATTTGGTTGTGAGGAGTTGGACTTTAGACTTTTTTACAATTGATGTACCCTCGTGTGTCATTTCTAGTATATCCCAGGCTTGCTTTGCAGTGTCACAGGATATAATTCTTTTGAACTCATCTGGTGATAGTGCGCAAGTGATTGCATTTAGTGCTTTAGCATTGGCACTATACTCACTTTTCTGAAGGGTGGTCCATAAATAATAAGCAGGTACAGACACAGTTTTTGAACCGTCAGATTCAGTTACTTCAATGGTAGGAGAGTTCCATTCGGTCACTGTGACTCACCACACATTCTCATTCATTGATTTGAGGAAGATCCTCATTCTGGCTTTCCAATAGGCATAGTTGGAGCCATCAAAGGGTGGAGGCCTAGTGACTGATAGGCTATGAAAATTTGACATCTTATTAATATAGCTTAGACCGTTAGCTCAGGAAATAAATCCAAAAAAAAAAAAAAAACAATAAGAACGAGCTATTAGGCTTTGATACCACTTGAAAAGGCCAAGTTATATGTCCTACAGGGGGGGTGAATAAGACTATGCCAAATTAAAATAAAATCAGTGGAATAAAATTAATCAATAGCCTTACAATTATAAATCAATTCACAATGCTAAAATCAAATCACCTTAATAAATAAGTATTGAGAGATTGATACAAATTCAGTTCTAAGGACAACCTTACACCATAATAAACAAGGGCTTATGGTAGGACAACCTTATTTCTAGAACATCTTTTGGATCAAGAACTCAATTTTAATAGAAATAAATGAATAGCAGAGAATTGAAATTAAGTGCAGAAATATAGATCTAATCTATTACAACAATCCCCACACTTACTTGAAATGTAATTGTTACAACATTTACATCCACATGTACATTCCACACAATTGAATGATAAAAGATATGAAAATTAAGCAAGCATTCAATCCACAAGACAAAGAGTTATAGTGGTTCGCCTGTGTGTACACCAACTGTTCTTCAACAGCCACACAGAATGCTACTCCACTCCTAATATCCTCACATAGGGGATATTAGCGTTCACTATCAAATAGGTTTTCACAGGTTCACCCGAAACCTTTACAATTGTGTCTTTTTAACTTGGGCTCACACAATTCAAAAACCCACACTTCTGAGTTTTCTGGCTCTCCTCAGATAACCACACAAATTGAGATTTTTCTGGCGAATCCCAAACAAAAACCAAAATGGAATGGAATTTACAGAATTATAAAATACCTGAATTTCTCCTCTTGTAGCTACCCGGAAGAACCAATTGGAGTAGACATTCGAATATAGAAGTTTAATGTCCACTACTCACTTTAATATGGTTCTAAGTTCTAATTGATTTTAGATTTAAACCAGTTGGGCGTAGCTATATTTGATTTTGATTCCAAGAAGAAGGAATAAGTCAATTCCTCTTTTCAAATCACATTGGAATACAGAAACAAAATCAAATTAAATAAGCTATCAAAAAGAGAAAGAAATTATGCACAAAATAGCTTAAAAATAAACACAGACTTATCTCAGAGTAGAGCCTTGAATTCACTTAATTATTCAATGAAAAATTCTGAAATTCGTGTGCAATTTATAGCTGAAGAAATTCGTCTTCGACTGGTCCTAGGGTCACCACGACTGGTCTTGGAATAAACTGATTTTTGAATTTTTGAGCGTGATCGCATCAGACCGTTGTACGACCGGTCGTAGGCAGTCCACGACTGGTCGAAAGCAGTCCACGACTGGTCGTGACCCCTCTACACTGGTCGTGCAACAATTGATTTAGTTGCTGGAGTTTGAGTCGAAGCCTTACGACTGGTCGAAGATTGAGTCAAGACCATCTCACGACCGGTCGAGCAGACTCTAGGACTGGTCGTAGGTGAACCAAAAAATCCGATAAATTGCAACCATTTTAAGACTAGTCTTGGAACTTCTTAGACTGGTCGAGACAGTGCTAGGACTGGTCGAACAGGGTTTAGGACTGGTCTTAGAGTAGACCAAAATCATGTAATAATATTCATTTGGATTATGTACCCAAAGTGACCTACCCTAAGGTCAATCTAATGGTTATCAAACCTGGAACATGAAGTATGGACATTGAACAGTTCATTTGCTTAGACTTTGATCTTTACGAAGCTTGATTTCTTCTCGATGTAGCTTGACTACTTCAGAAGCTTCAATGTAACTTTAAGTTGTACTTGAGTCCCGCATTTAGATTTGAATCTTGAACTTCGACTTGAACTTGAACTTGAGTCTTGACCCTGAGTTCTCTCTTAATATTGTAGCTTGAACTATCATGAAGTTTGAAGAATTCTTTGAGCTAGACTTCAAGTGTTGATGAGGTGTCTCGAACAAATTTATCAAGATATAAATACACGACAAACGGAGAAGTTTTGACACACAAAATTTGACAATAAAAAAGGAATCAAATCATACAACTTACAGTGTCCACTCGCTTTGGCCTTCGGTTGCTCGCAACGTCGGCCAAAGAGGGGCATCTGTAGACACCTCGCCCAGGCTAACATCTTGAGAGAGCTAAGACAATCCGGGAATCATGATCATATTCTAAACCAAACCCAAATCCTAGCTCAAACCTAAACCTAAACCCTGATCCAAAATCCCAAACCTCCAATCCGTAACCAAGAACGTAATCTAAACCATTCAAAACCACATACAACCCTGTCTTTACCCTATACCTTAACTAGAACCCTTTACCCAAACCTAAGCCCACCTATTTGAACCACAAAAACTCCAAAAGGAGACCATCAGACGAACCAGCCCATCAAATAAAGCCCACACGCTCGAGCCCGGCCCGAGCGCGGCCTGGGCGGTAGTTGGACTACCGTCGGCAGTAGTCTGACTACTGCTGGCGGTACTCGGAGTGCCGCCACTTGTGGCCCGCGTGTGGACAGCTGTACCAGTGTCTAAAAGTCAACTTTCTCAAGAAATTACCCCTCCAACCTTCATTATTTACCATTTTACCTACCCTAAGATCCAATGAGAGAGCGTCACATGGCATTTCTCACTCCTCAACCAACCATAACTTGCCACCTTATCTTTTACCCCTCCTAAACCCTACAATTACCATAGGACTATTGGAGAAGGCTATAAATAGCCCTCTCCTTTTCACATTCCAATCATCCATTTCTCACTTCTAAGCTTAAGTGAAAGAAAGAGAGAGAGAGAGAGAGAGAGAGAGAAGAGAGAGAGAGAGAGAGAGAGAGAGAGAGAGAGAGTGAGAGAGGAAGAGAGTGAGGGTAAGGAGGAGCTCCCAAGCCTCCAGGTCCAGATCTTTCAGTTATCCCCTTAGCCTACTCCCTAACCTCCCAACCATCATAATCCCCAATCAAGCCCAGATTAATCATGACTTAGTTCACATCTTAGTCTACTCAAGATCAAGCCAAAGATCCATTCTACATACAAGCATTCATCATGACATCAATTCCCTTCTCAACCCTCATGCTTCTCTAGAACTTTATTAAACGTATGCTCTGTGACTTGTCGTACATCGGATCCTGTCACATTAGAAATTCCTAAAGATCTAGTCCATTTTTTTTACCTTTTTACATAAGCACCATCACATCCGCCTTCTAGACACGTCGTTGGACGTATGCTCTGTGGCCTGCCAAAATCTCGGATCTCGCCGCATCAGAAATCCATGTGTGCCTAGTCCCTTCCTGACCACAACATCCATCATCCCTTGAAATTTTTTGTAATAGCCCGGATTTTTTCCAACCTGGAATTAGACGTCCTTAGGCGATGGGTCAATCCTAACACAGGTTTAACTTCTCAAACACTCAATTAAAGCCTCAAATCCCTTTTCAAACCATTTTCTTCACAAATCCCACCCTTCACCACCTTGATCTTTCAATTTTTCTAAGTACTTTCACCCTAGACACTATCTTAAACTAGCTAAGTAGTATAACTTGGATCACTTTATATACAAACTACAAAGGACTAAGTACCACCTTAGACAAAAATCATACAGGACTAAATCCTTTAGAAATTAGGCGAGAATTAATCAGTGTGAAACTAGAGTCCCTGTGAAATTAGCACTAATCACTTTAAATACGATCTGCAAGACCCAAAACTTGTAGAATCATTGACGCTAGGGTACCCTAAAATCTAGGATCAATCTCATTACTCGGCTGCTCTCGGGAGCATCTCGAAACTCCGTATCAGATCTGGACCGCACGTCGGAAGTCCGATTAACACGAAGTTAAGGAATTAGGACCGCCTTGCTGGGCTTGACAACATCTCAGAAATCAAATCCAGATAATGTCCCAGCGCTATTCGCTTGAGCTCGGAGTGAAGAGTGTGAGAAATGTGAAATTAATTTAAAATAAAATATCTCAAATAGTAATCTGGCACCTCTCGCTTGTGGATCAGTTTTAAGCAACTAGACCGTCAGAATCAGACCAAATTACACCCTCGGATCAGGAGAAATTTCATACACATATCCATGTACTCGGAATTTCCGATCGAGATCCGCTGACCGTTGAATTGAAACTGGTCCGTCACGCGTGATCTGAGAACCCTACTGGAACAAAAACTTAATAGAACCTAGATCCATAGTTTGTGAGCTTAAGTCTGACCTTTGGCTCAAGGAGGCCCGCCAAAAGTCCTCCGTTGAGCTAAAACAGGTCCGCTTTGGTTATAACCTAAGTATACTTTGACCTGCAGTCTATTTCGGTGAGTTTTTAGGCTATATAAGGACCTTAAACCCTCTCTCATTGCAGCCATACGAATTTGAGAGAAACCCTAGAGAGAGAAGAGAGAAAAGAGAGAGAAAGTGTGGGAGCAATGAGAGAATCTCCCTGCCACTCTTCCCTGCCGCTATACGAGCTTCACCACTCCATTCTAATCACTTTTTCGGCGATTCTAGCTCCGTTTCTAGGTAAGAAACCCTAACCCTAATCTGTTTTGGGATTGTATAGGTTGTAGGTTATGAAATAGCTAACCTATTTCGTTCTATAGGTTACCAAACTGCCGTATACGAAAGCTTAGCAAACCTATCGACTCCGTTACGATTCTACGACAAAAGGTGCGAACTTTAGGTGTATAGGTTATGGTTTTCAACACTTTCAATGTCAGATAATGATAGATTCATGATCTGCATGCAATTGCACATGTACAAAGTGCTATCTGTTTTCCGTTTCGATTAAAGATGAAAAATATGGAATTCTACATACTCTAGGTATTTGTAGAAAGTACGGTATACGTACAAATTTTGGAAATGTGTTTGACATGATTAATTGTTGTATGAATATATTATATGTGGATAAATTACTTGTTTGGCGAAAGGACTCGCCCTATACATGTTTTGCTTATATACACTATGAATGTTGAAATTGTGTATTCTAGAAAGTACCGTATACATATAAATTTTGGAGATGTATTTGCCATGATTATTTGTTGTATGAATATATTATACATGGATAAAATACTTGCTTGGCGAAGGGATAGCCCTAATACATGTTTTGCTAACATACACTATGTATGTTGTAATGGTGTATTCTAAGTGTTTGTGAATATGACTGAATGAGTATAGAATTCTCATTCGTGCTCGCCATGACTAATTGTCATGGATATATGATTGTTGTATTGGCGATATCCCTTTGACGAAAGGATTTGCCCTGAATCACGTCACGACCACTATACGCTATATATGTTGAAATGTGTAGCCCAAGTGTTTGTGAAAATGTTCAAATGAATATGGAACTTGGATTCCTACTCTCCATGACTATCCGTCGTGGGTGTACGCGTGTTATGATTGGGGCAACTCCCTAGTGAAAGGATTTGGCCTAATGCCTATGTGATCAACATATGTCATGTATGTTGATGTATGTATTCTAAAGTGTTTGTTGAAATGTCTGAATGAGTAGTAGTTAGTAAATTGTAATGTATAAGGGTGTTGAGATATGATTCTCAACTCCTTTAACTATGTGTATGATTTCCTTGGATAGTTGTGTGATTAGGAATTGAATATGTACAAACTTATGCTTGTGTTGTGCTTCATAACATGCTCAATTGATTGTATGATTTTATCTATGTGATGCATATGTTTAAATTCATGTTACGTTGTATGATCCGTCATGGGTGATGGGGGAGTGGAGCAACGAGTGCATGCAACAGCCCTGACAGCCCTAAACGGATAATACCAGACCTTGATTGTATGAGTTGAATCTTGATCCACTACTGCTTTATCTATCTGCAATTGATTGTGTTTGGGGCTATGATTATAGTCCAGACAATCGGTACCAGAAATGAATTCGTGGCTGTGATTCATTTTCCACGTGAGATGTGTTCGACGAACTCAAGTCGTACTTCGGTTGGCTATAGTGGTTGGCTATGCGAACTGCTTATGCACTTCATGTCGTTCAACTTGTTGTGCGCTCGAGCTAGCCGAGCTCGTCAAGTAACCCGATCTGTCTAATGTATGTTCACCATGTTTGGACGCTACTGCTTGAACCTAGGGTGCCAAACTTACCAGTGAAATCTCTTTTAACCATGGTACCTCGATCCGCTAAGACTCATGAGCCGGGCATGGTGGTATAGGACACCGTGGTCGAGCTGTCGGCCTACGCTGGGGCCACGTGCCTCCCCGTAGTGACCAGTGAGCAACCAGACTCGTGAGCCGATTATGGTGGTATGGGACACTATATTCGTGTTGTCGGCCTACATTGATAAGGTGATGGGAGAGCGGTGTAACCTTTGTGCGTAACAGCCCTGGCAGCCCTTTGTAGTGACTTCGAGCCTACTCTGAAATTGCGGTGAGCCTTAGAGTTTTACCGCGGTGTATAGAGTATGAACTAGGCCTATTTCTGTATAGTGATGAATCGTTAAAGAGGTGATGGGGGAGTGGTGTAACCTTTGTGCGTAACAGCCCTGGCAGCCTTTGGAGTGACCTAGAAAACACACCATCGTCTGAGATTAACTAGGACTGACGACCCTAGAATGGATCATGTTTGGGAATGATACAAGGGAGGTACCTTAGTTTCTCAATCCTGCTATTTGAAATGGACTAATAAATACTCGGTAATCATGCTCATCATGCATTGCATGTGCCTGGAAGATGTGGAGCACTGAGGGATGAAAGCATGCCGCGAACGTAAGATGGTGTCGCACGAGGGAGGGTGTGGTGAGGGCATACATCATGACTGCATTCATACTTGGATTAATAAGAGTAGTTAGGAGTGTTTGATTTTACTGCTTTATCATTACTGCTTGACTGAATTGATAACATGTTAACCTATGCTTTATTGTTCCACTGAGTTGATCACTCACTCCCACGTTACGGGACGGTGTTGTACACACCAACCAGATTTGTTGAGTTTCAGGTGATGGCGATGCTTATGAAGCAGAGCCGGACTATTATGATGTGGAGGAGGAGTTCTCCTACATGTAGTTCTCTGTCAGGTTTATGAAGACCTGGTATTGTATTGATGGGGCTATGGTACTTGGGATAGAAGCCATTACACTTACACATTTGGTATATTTTGGAACTATACTTGTAATTATTTAACCTGGTAATGTTATCACACTCTGGAGACTCACCACAGTTTTTTTTATATTTTATATATCTATCACAGTCTTCCGCTTGCAATTTAACTGTCTCTAGAGTATGATATGCTGTTTTGGCTTAATCTCACTCATGTTCACTACATTAATGCAGACAACATTTAATCATCATTATCTATGTTGCATAAGTGATGTTCTGGAACTCGAGAGTTGAGTTACTACTCGACCCCCAATTTTTGGGATGTTGCATTTTTTACCACACTAAGTAGAGACCGTACATTTGTATGGGTAGAGAGGGTGCCTAACCCCTTCCCTCTTTGTAACCATGGTCCCTTACCCGGAATCCCGGATCGCAGACCAGGAGTCAATCTAAGGTAGGAGAGTCTACGGATTCCTCCAACCTTACACATTCCGCGGGATCTAGCCGACTGCAGGATTTTGAGATCAATTGGGTAGTGGCGACTCCAACATCCACAAAATCAACCTAATAACACCATCCCCAAATCCATAAACGCTAAAACAGCGTGGGCGCCGATTTCCAGTGTCTACAGCTAGAAAGAAATTCAAAGGAAACAGAACCGTCCGAGAACAACCAACAATCTTGTAACATCCCCCGTTGGACAGAGATCATCTCAGCCATCTAAACTGAAGATGATGGAGCTCCGACTACCCCCATGTTGTCCGAAAGAAGGAAGGAAATAGGGAGACGTCCCCTTTTCTTGTGTATCTCCCTGCGCTAACCACGTTCCGAGATCCGCTTTCGCAAACCCGCCGGATGCTACTTATAACATGATCGAATCATGAAAATGGTGGGCCAAGGATTGTCAGACAACAGGTCCAGGCCATCCAAGGAGTCCGATCGGATGAAGGACGATCCTTGCCAAAAATGCCATTAAAACAGAACCCTACTATCCAGCAGATGCTGACGATCAGCACTGATTCGAATGATCAAGACCATCCGCTTGATGGCCCACCTGGACTACGGATGAAAGAAAGAAAACCGAAGGAATAAAGAATGGACAGAAAACAGAAAACAAAATTAGACGTAAGGTGCGATCCGCACTCCACGTTGGAGAGCTCGCAACTCCTTTCGCCTCTATACACTGCGAATGGATTTTGCAGGAAGGGTCTGGAAGACCACATCCCTATAAAAAGGGCACTTTCGCCTAGCTTTGGAGAGAACGAAGTGAGAAGAGAAGGAGAAAAACAGGGAAGAAGAAAACGAGAGAAGGGGAGAGTGAGTTCAGGTCGAAGGCTGCTACACGGGTGGAGGCGTTGATCGAGCTGCGAGTGGATTCGTGGTCCAGCAACCTCGCTGGACGTAACAGCAGAAAAGGAAGACAGAGAAAGAGAAAGAAGAAAGAAAGAAGAAGAAAGAGAAAGAGAAGAAGAAGAAATAAAGAATTCAAGTCATGGCCGAGTTGACTCGGTGGAAAGACTCGCCAGGTTCTAAAAACATAGATTTTCCATGGAACCTCTAACAACCACTTTAACTTAAGACAAAACAGGCGAAACTAAGTTACCCAGACATCTAACCTTAGAGGATGGTCAAGGTGAGCCTTTAAGCTTACAATGATTTGAGTTGATGAAATTTATTTATTTTTAAAGGGGGCTTTCTCTCTATTTTACTTTAACTTAAGGCTTTAAGATTTATCCTACCTTCTAACTGGATTCTTATCACTTATCTGGCCTCTTTCATGCCTTTGATGTTATGGATTATCCTGCCTTTCATAATTACATGTTTTCTGAGAATTATCCTATCAATTGATGTGGTTAATATCCTTACAACTATTGGCCCTTTGGGTTTATGACATGATGTCAAATACCGGTGATTTCTCTAGATTTATGTGAGGCCACGGATGCAAGCCTTGCCCCGCCTTATCAAATTATTGAATTGGCCCTGCCACTCATCTCTTTATTTGAGTTGGCCTTGCCACTTGTCTCTATAGTTGAGGTGGGCCTTGCCACTCTTCTATCTATTGAGTTAGCCTTTGCTACTCTTCTTTTGTTGAGTTGACCATTGTCACTCTTCTCTTTATTATGTTGGCCATTGCCACTTTTGTTGAGTTAACCATTGTCACTCTTTTCTTTATCATGTTGGCCTTGTGTCATCCATCATTAAAGGCATGGGCATGTGTTTTGTTATTCCAGAACCTCCATGATTCAGTTTATATTCTTCATGATTCAGATTATATTTTTCATGATTCAGTTATATTCTTAATGATTCAGTTCTATTCTCTATAAGTACAAGTGATGTGTTATGAGGTATCACAACTAGTGAATCGATTATCTTATCATGGACGTAATGCATTATGGGTAGCGACCCTCATGGTCGGCACATAATTTCATAGGATGGTTGGTGTGGTGCACAATCGATGTATGTAAATCGACATACGTGTTATACAACTTTTCAGGATTAGATGTCGCAAATAGTCGCTCTATGAACACATCGTGTTACGTAAATCCCTCAACCGCGTGTTGTGTTGCCTTGAGATGTTCGCATAAATCCACGTTAGCGTTGGCCATGCTGGCGAACATCCGTAGTTATGGGATGCGGGTCGAGTCAAATTTTTTATAAATTATATTCCACATTGTGACGATCACTATGTATGATGAGCCGCACACACTATGCTAGGTATGCATCTCATATAGGTTGTTTGCGCATACTGATATCTCATGTATTAGTGGAGTACGAGACGTATCAGTACCCTTACTTTACTTTTATGAATCTCTTGAATTATTATTAATCTTAAAGGATGACCATCATATGAGTAGGGCATTGACCCTCTCCCAACCGTACAGATTATGCAGGTGACGTACAGATTAAAGACCTAGAAAACGATATCCCTATAGAAGATTATACTGAAGGAATAAGAAGATAGCTTTATGATTTAGCTTTATACTTCCTCTATGAACTCTGATAAATGTAATAAACTCCTAATAAGAGGGCATTTGATTATTCTTTTACTCTGTTGAAATATAATCTATACAATTGATTTTATTCTTGTGAATGTTACCTTCATGAATGTATTTGGATGTGATCCAAATGAACAAAAAAAAAGGTGCGATTTTCCAAAGCATCCAATTTATACATCATTAACACCTGGTTTCCTCGGACACGAGTACGAACTCTGGCAGTGAAATTTTCGGATGTTACACCCCAACCTAAAATCTACATTGTCCTCAATGTAAAAGAAATAAGCATGATTTGCAAAAGAGACAACGTAATTGAAGGAGAAGTGGTGGAAAGATATTACCTAATGAAGAAATTTTGAGGCTTTTTCCAATGGATTTCAACGTGAAGGTGGGTTAGCACAAGAATTAAACAACCAAAAAGCAAACTATCCTAAACAAACAGAAAGCAAACTATCCTAAAACAATGGAAGTAAACTATCCTAAAATAGTGGAAACAAACTATCCTAATCCTAAATTTTATGAAACCAATAAACCTAACTATACCTCCGTCAGACTAGGAGGTCAATCTTGGTAAACAGGATCAATCAAAGGTATGGACATGTCCTCTGAATCAAATTTCTCAACAAATGACTTTAATCGATATCACTTTGAATTCATTGTCATTATTCAGATTTTTTATCTTAACTGCCCCATGAGGATAAACATTGGTAATAGTGAAGGAGTCGGTCCAACGAGATTGGAGTTTGCCTGGAAAGAGATGTAACCGAGAATTATACAAGAGGACTTTCTGACCTGGTGTGAATGATTTTTGAAGAATGTGTTGGTCATGAAACACCTTCATCCTGTCCTTGTAAATTCTCGAGTTCTCGTATGCATCATTCTGGATTTCTTCAAGTTCATTCAACTGAAGTTCACATAGTGAGCCAGCGTTGTCTAGATTGAAATTCAAATTTTTAATCGCCCAGTAGGCTCTATGTTTCAACTCCACAGGCAAGTGGCAAGCCTTCCCATAGACAAGTCTAAAGGGAGACATCTCAATAGGGGTCTTAAATGCGGTTCGGAAAGCCCATAAGACGTCGGTCAATCGGATTAACCAATCCTTACGGTCAGGGTTAACCGTCTTTTCCAAAATGTGTTTAATTTCTCTATTAAAAATCTCAGCTTGCTCACTTGTTTGTGAGTGATATGGAGTGCTCATCTTATGAGAGATGCCATATTTCTTCATTAAGTTTGCGAATGGCCTATTACAAAAATGTGAACCCCCATCACTAATGATGGCTTGAGGCATTCCGAACCGGGAAATGATGTTTTCTTTTAAAAACTTAATGATCATTTGATGGTCATTGTTCCGGCATGGAATCGCTTCAACCCATTAGTGACATAGTCTACTGCTAGCAGAATGTATAAATTCTCAAAGGATTGGGGAATGGTCCCATGAAATCAATGCCCCAACAATCAAATGCTTCAATGATCAGAATGGGGTTTAGAGGCATCATATTTCAACAGGACAATGCTCTTAACCTCTGACACGCTTACAAGCTTTGCAAAACTCATGAGTGTCCCTGAACATAGTAGGCCAGTAAAAGCCACACTGCAGAATCTTGGTCGTGATCTTTTTAACAAAAAAGTGACCACCACAAGCGTGAGAGTGACAGAAAGAGATGACACTTTGGTGTTCATTGTTTGGCACACATCTCCTTAAGATTTAGTCTGGGCAATATTTAAACAAACATAGATCATCCCAGAAGAACTTACGAACCTCGGCGAAGAATTTTTTTCTTATCTTGCGCAGTCCAATGTGTCGGGTGAAACCTTTGGTAAGATAATTAGCAATATCAGCAAACCAAGGTGAATGGGAGACTTTGAACAACTGTTCGTCAGGAAACATGTCGTTTATATGTGTCGTCTCAAGGGAATCAGAGAGATCAAGGCGAAAAGATGGTCAGCCACTACGTCCTCTACTCCCTTTTTATCTTGTATTTCTAAATCAAATTCTTGGAGTAGGAGGATCCATCTTATCAGACGGGGCTTAATATCATTCTTAGAAAGAAGATACTTGAGCGTCGCATGATCTGTATAAATGACGATCTTGGATCCGATCAAATAGAACCTAAATTTGTCCAAAGTGAACACTACGGCTAAGAGTTCCTTGTCTGTAGTATAGTAGTTGACTTGGGCAGGATTCAGAGCTCTACTTGCGTAATGAATAACGTATGGCTTCTTTTCTTTTCTCTGGCCTAAAACCGCCCCAAGAGCATAGTCAGACGCGTCGCACATAAGTTCAAAAGGAAGGCTCCAGTCGGGTGGCTGCATGATAAGTGCAGTGGTTAACATGCCCTTGAGCTCAGTAAAAGCTTTCTGGCATTACTAGTCCACTCGTATGGTACATCCTTTTGAAGTAGATTACATAGAAGATGAGAGCGGTGACTAAACTCCTTTATGAATCTTCTGTAAAACCGGGTGTGTCCTAGAAAGGATCGCACATCTCATATGTTCTTGGGTGGAGGTAAGTTAGAAATAAGATCAATTTTAGCCTTATCTACCTCAATTCCCTTGGACGAGATGATGTGTCCAAAGACAATTCCCTTACGAACCATGAAGTGGCACTTTACCCAATTCAGTACCAAGTTCTTTTCCTCGCATCGCTTCAACACATTTTTAAACTTTTTCAAACATTCGTTGAAGGATGGACCAAAGACCGTGAAGTCGTCCATGAAGACCTCTAAATATTGCCCCACCATGTCAGAAAATATACTCATTATACATCACTGGAAGGTGGCGGGGGCATTACACACTCCGAATGACATCCTTCGGTAAGCAAATGTGCCAAAAGGACATGTGAACGTGGTCTTTTCTTGGTCTTCAAGGGTTATCTTGATTTGATTGTGGCCCAAATATCCGTCAAGGAAACAATAGTATGAGTGACCAGCTAACCTTTCCAAAATTTGATCAATGAAGAGTAAAAGAAAGTGGTCCTTCCTTGTGACGGTATTCAATTTCCTGTAGTCAATGCACATTCTCCAACCAGTAGTAACTCTGGTTGGCACGAGTTCATTGTTGGCATTGGCTACGATGGTGATTCCGGACTTCTTAAGAACCACCTGAGTTTGACTCACCCATTGACTATCGGATATAGGGTATATGATACCAACATCCAATAGCTTAAGAACCTTGGCCTTAACCACTTCCTTCATGTTTGGATTTAATTTACGTTGTGGTTGCCGGGAGGTCTTCGCATTATCCTCTAGGTAAATGTGTTGAGTACAAATCAAAGGATCAATTCCCTTGATATCTGCAATCGACCATCCAAGGGTCCTTTATGCTCAATGAGAGTAGAGATGAGCATACTCTCCTGTTCTTGCTCAAGGTGGGAAGAAATCACCACCGGTTATGTCTCATCTTGACCTAAATAGACATATTTCAAATCAGAGAGCAAAGGTTTTAGGTCAAGCTTTGGTGCCTTGAGGTTAGACAGTAGAGGCACTACATCAGTTTGGGGCAATTCTTCAAATTGTGGCCTCCACCTGTTAACTTCAAGTACCGGCACAGTATCCAACATGGTCCCCATCTCCCTAATCATGTCATTATGAAAATCATGAGAGTGGGCCAGACACGTCTCTAGAGGGTTAGAGGATAAGGTCAGAAGTGCTCTATCTTCCACAAAAGAATCAATAAAGTTAATATCGTGGGAATCGTCTTTATCCTCTAACTGTTTGCCTGTGTTGAAAAAGATATTTAACTCCAATTTCATATTTCCAAAAGACAAACTCATGACTTCATTCTTGCAATTAATGATTGCATTTGACATGGCAAGGAATGGGCGACCAAGAATGACTGGAATTTGAGTGCTTATGTCATTGATGGGTTGCGTATCCAGAACAATAAAATCTACCGGATAGTAAAATTTGTCAACCTGGACTAACATATCCTCAATTATCCCTCTCGGTACACTTACTGAGCGATCGACAAGTTGTAATGTGGTTCGGGTGAGTTTCAATTCACCCAAATCTAGTTGTTCGTAGACCAAGTAAGGAATCAGATTAAGCTCGCTCCTAAGTTAAGAAGTGCGTGCTCAATACGGTAATTTCCAATTACACAAGCAATGGTTGGGCTACCAGGATCTTTGTATTTCTGTGCTACATCTTTCTTTAGGATGACACTCACTTTTTCAGTTAAAAAGATTTTCTTTTGAATATTTTGCCGTCTCTTGGCCGTACATAAGTCTTTTAGAAATTTAGCATATGAAGGTATTTGTTTAACTGCGTACAGTAAAGGAATATTGACTTTCACTTGTTTCAACACCTCTAGAATGTCCGAGAGTTAGAGAGAGGTTTTGGTGCTATCAACCATTGGAGAAATGGAGCAATTGGTTTGCCTTGAGGTTTATGTTCTAACTCTTGTGAGGCATGGCTAGATCTATCATTGTTGTCCTCTTCCGGGTCCTCAGGATTTTCAGCCCTAACCGGAATGGTTTTGTCAATGGTCTTCCCACTCCTAAGAGTGGTGATAGATTTAGCTTACTCCATCTAATTTATAGAGCTCGGGTCACTAACTTCATATTGAAGTTTTAGATTGGGAAGAGGTTGAGCTGGAAGGCTCCCTTTATTCACAATCGCACTTTTAGTCTCAAGTCCTTGTATGACCTTTGTGAGGTCTTGAAAGACTTGTAGCATACCCTGATTGAAAAGCTCTTGATTTTGAAGATGCTTTAAAACCGGATCTTCCTGAGGTTTCCCTTGATGTGGAATTTGGTTAGGGAATCCTTGAGGTATAGCAATTTGTCCATTTCTCCAACTGAAGTTTGGATGATTTCTCCTGCTGGGATTGTACGTATTAGAGGTGGGCCCACTGAAAGGTCTTTGGTAATTATTCATGGCATTGGATTGCTCATTCAGTACCTCTTGAAAGGCAGGTATTATTGGATAATTTTCAGTTGTGTGAATGTTGCAGGCACAAATACCGCAAACAGTTTCCTTAGCCTTATCCTTCTTTAACTCCATGGCCTCGAGTTTTCTGGTGAGATTAGCCACTTTATCATTGATATCATCATCCTCTCTCAGGAGATACATTTCGCTCCTCTCCTTGGATTGAGTCGGCCTAGACATGGTGCTTGATTTTGGGGAGATGTCCTATGATTATGTGTTTTCAGCAAGCTTATCAAAGTAGTCCCACACATCATCGACAATTTTATTCATGAATTCCCCATTACACATTGTCTCGACCAATTGGCGTATGTGATATGTCAGTCCATCATAGAAAAAGTTCTTGATGTGCTACGTTTTAAAACCGTGTTGTGGGTATGAATTGACAAGATACTTGAACCGCTCCCAACATTGGAAGAATGTTTCATCTTCCTTTTGGACGAAGTTCATGATTGACTTTCTAAGGGTGTTTGTTTTGTGGTATGAGAAAATTTTCTTTATGAACTCCCTTATCATGTCATTCCATCTACCAATAGATCGAGGACGTAATGAATGCAACCACATCTTAGCTTTCTCTTTCAAAGAAAAAGGAAAGAGTTTCAGCCTGACCGTGTCTTCGGACACATTTGGAAAGTATAGAGTGACTATAATCTCGTTAAACTCTTTCAAGTGTAGGTACGGATTTTCATATTCAAGCCCATGAAATTTTGGAATGAGTTAAATCACCCCTGGCTTGATATCCATGTGTCTCGTATTTTCTAAAAAAACCATGCATGAGGGTGTACTCACCCCCGCCGGTTGTAGATAATCTCCTAAAGTACGAGGTGGGGGTGCTTGATGCACCTCATTCTCATCCTGGACAACTTCAACCCTAGGTTGAGGTTGTCTTCCCGGTTAATTGACCGGTTGATTGGTAGCTATAACCTCAAATAACTCTGAGGATCTCGAGTGGTGTCTAATCCTGTGATGGATAGATAACGCCTCAACCAATCCTCCTTCACTCGAAAGACGTTGAGTGTTGTCACGGACCCACTTGGGCATGAAACACTCTCAGCCCTCAATTTCAGATTCCAACCTAAACCTAAAAGAAATAAGGGAAATAGAAATCTAGAAATAGAAAGAGAGAGGGAATTAGAAAGAAGTTCCAAAATTAGAAGTTCATAAATTAAGATCCTGTAAAACAAAACAAAACAAGTCAGTTTCTAAAACAAAAATTCTGAAATTAGAAAGTTTCTAAAAAGAGGAAAAGTTAGTTTCTAAAATCAAATAAGGAAAGTTTCTAAACATAAAATTAGAAA
The DNA here is from genome assembly GCA_021015155.1 of Magnolia officinalis. NCBI lineage: Eukaryota > Viridiplantae > Streptophyta > Magnoliopsida > Magnoliales > Magnoliaceae > Magnolia > Magnolia officinalis. The sequence continues at coordinate 28,197,442 of JAJHSJ010000010.1, read as the reverse complement.
GTAGTTTCTAAAAATAGAAAAAGAAAGTTTCTAAACCTAGAATTAGAAAGTTAAGTTAGTTTCTAAAATAATTTAGAAAAACCTTAATTTTAAAACTAAAAAACAGAAAAACTCTAATCTTAACCTAAGTCCAAAACTAGCTAATCTCAGAAAAACGCAACCGTTAATCTCTGACAACGGTGCCAAAAACTTGTTCACAACCCTAAGTGTAGGGTCGCGATGTAGTAATAATCTTGGTGATACCGAGGTCGAATCCACGGGGACTAATCTCGTAAGTATTTTGAAAGCAACTAGAAGAAGAACTAGAAAAAGATAAAAACCTAAATCTAGAAGTATAGAGAGAGTAATTGTGATTAAAGTAATTAAAACTTAAGAATTCAAAGGTGGGAACTAGGGTTTCCAAGGATCCACTTGTAGAGATTAGGGAGATCTATGCTTGATTCAAGGACACAATTGGAATCAAAGTCCCATCTTATTCAATTGGAAGATATCTCAGTAAAACTAAATCTGAACTTCCTTTAACCTAATTCTCAATGGATGAGAGGTGTGAGAACTGAAAGTGATTTCATTACAAAACCACGCCCAGGAGACAAGGCAAACAATATGATTTACCAATCCCAAAACCAATCATAAGAGAATTGGGAAGATTAAGCAGGATTCCATCACCCAACCATGCCCATGGGACGATGGTGAACAACAAGATTTCCTAATTTCACAATTACAATACATGAAAAGAACATACTCAAAGTTATCACAGATCTATTGTAATTTGAGTCACAACAAACCATTAAAAATTGAAAGTATTTCTTAAATATCAAACTAGAAGCAAAGATAGTTTAACTTAAATATGAATCAAAGCAATAGAAAACATCCCATCACGCTACAAGCTTCACCTCTTAGCCCTAGCTTAAAGGTTTAGCCAACCATAAACATGATTAACTAAAATCTCTTAATAAAAGCATAAAAACAACTAAGGAAGAAGAAGAAAAATACTTAGCGACGGCTTCTCCATGCTTTTTCTCTACTCCTCAAACCCTAGATGATGCCTAGGGATGCCGTGGGGACTTCTATTTATAGTTGTGCATCACCTCCTTTTGCACCGAGTTAGAAAATTTCTGAAACCACCTCAAATTTACGTAGTCTGCGCAACATCTACGTAACCCTCGACTGGTCGAGGACAGCCTTCGACTGGTCGAGGATGACAGGAATTTATATGATTTTGTCGCTGGAGTTTGATTCGAGGAATCTTCGACTAGTCAAGGGATGAGTTGAAGGAGACAAATTTTTAGGGTTCCTTTTTTTTCTTCATCTCAAGTCTTCAATGTTTTTTGTTTCTCACTTGGTTTCCTTGGATCTTTGGCATGTGAATTCTTCATTCTTGGTCTCATAAGATCTATCTTTGACCTTGGTGATTATTGAGCGTTAAATCCATTCTTTTAGCATCATTTTCAATTCAACTCTTAAATTCACCTTGCAACACAAACATGATTAAAATAGAACATTAAGCATTCTCATGTTCATAAAACCAAGTAATAAATGGGGTCTAATATGCAATATTTGACCCTCAACAACTATTGCATTACATTATATTTTTTGCATCGCATTACTTTTTTTACATGCGAGAACTACCCTTATTCTTCATAAATTACTTAGATCTTGTGAAGTAAAGACCGTACATCCTTACAGGCAGAGGAGGTGCCTAACAACTTCCCTAACTATGACTGTGGTCCCTTAAAATCTATAGAATGTAAACTCACGAGTCATCTTAGAGTTAATAAGCTTCGAGTTCTCAACCTTAAGTGTTTCAACAAGTTCTAATCAATTGTAGAATTGTAATACTTGGTTGGTGACGACTCTGGTCAAATATAACACATTTACCCCATCACAAAAGCCCTCGAGTGAGGCAACCAAGTAGAAAGAAGAGAGTGGATCTCCCGTACCCTCGGGGAATCCACCTTCAGTGTCTACACATCACTGCACATAGCAAACATGAAAGATTCAGATTATTCATGTACTCGACTTTATTTGAGGAAAAGTATTAATTTTTTATTGTATTGGGCATAGGCGTGCCAAATTCAGAGGCACGACAATGGCAGATTTTGTCTCATACTTTACAAAAGATAGAAATAAGACAATATAAGCAAACATGAAAATTTGTCAATTTTCTGACAGTTGTAATTTATGTTTACCAAACAAGTTTTTATGAAAAAATGTACTTATTTTCAGATATCATGACTTTTTTAAGACATTACCAATCCAATTTTTCAATACTTATAAGTGGTCGTTTGACACCATGGATTCTAAGGGAATTGAGGGGATTTCAAATCCCCTTGTTGTTTAGCACCATAAAGTAACTGGGGGTTTCAAATCCCCTCAAAGAGGGGGTTTGAAATCCACTGTGAAAGCTTGGATTACATGTAAAATCCTTCTAAGAGTTGCATGTGTAGCATGTGTGCCACTAGATTATTAATCTATTGGACACATGACCCACTAATGATACCCAAAATAATAAGATTATCAATTGCATCACTATAATTACTTTACTACGATGATCAACGCCGTCCAAACATTGTCCATGTATATCAATGGTTAAAAATCATTTGTTATGTGAACTTGTGCTTGTGGTCCATTCGAGACTTGGAGATTCATCATTTTCAGGCAAAGTATATATTTCAACGGGTTTATTACAACCATTGTGGGCTGTTTGATTTTCTAATTATAGTGGTAATTCATAGTAAATGAGTAATACTTATTTACATTCGAATTTACAGTTACATTTTCAAGGTGATGTTGACAACAACCTTCATTTATATATCTCACGTCATATGAGGAAAAACAATCTTACATTTGTGAGGCCCATCATGATATACGTGTCTTATTGACACTGTTCATTCCTTTAGACAGATCATTTTAGGGCATGATCCTAAAAAAGAGGCAGATATAAAGCTTCAGTAGACCACACCATAGGAAATAATTGGAATTGAGCTCCAACCATTGAAAGCTTTTTGAGGGCCCTAGAAGTTTTGGATTAAACTGATAATATATTTTTTTTATTCCCTTTAACTATGACTCCGTGGCCTTATGAACAGGTGGGATGACAAATAAACATCAGTATGGGCCCTAAGGAGAATAGGGCTTTCAACAGTTGATGTATTTACAATAATTGTTTCTTAAGGTGTGGCCTACTTGACTTTGGGATTTGCCTCATTTTTGGACCCATACCCTAAAATGTGCCGTTAAAAAGGTTGGATGGTATGTATAAGTCACATACATCATGATGGGGCCCACAAGTTTAAATCATCAAAAACATGGTTTTTTGGACCCATTGTCTAATTCCTTGCCTATTTCTTACAGGTGAAGTTAATCATAATTACTTTTTTTTTTTTTTTTTCACAGATATTTACTACGAAACTTAAAAATCAAAAATAAAAAATCAAACAGCCCGAAATTTCATTTCCCATTCACCTCCATTTAGAAGCTCCCGAGAGAGCCCTCTATGCACATGCAATTTCTAAGTGCATGCGTATCATCCATCACTTTGTGCCAGAGTATGAACAAATTTCTCATAGCTAAAAGCCGTCCGAGCAGCGAAAGGGAGACCTGATGGGAGGGCTCACTTCAGAGAGGATGGAAGAGCAGCTGTGCGGAGCGTGCAGGTCAGGCGACGGCGCCAAGGCAAGGGACCTGATTGCATCAGGCGTCGACGTATCCTACTTCGACGGTCAGGGGATGACCCCATTGATGCACGCGGCTCACCAGGGACACGCGTCCATAGTAGAGGCCTTGCTGGAAGCTGGAGCCCCTTGGAACGCCCTCACCCCCTCCAATCTCTCTGCTGGAGATTTTGCTATGGAACTCGGCCATCAGGAAGCCTTCGACCTCCTCCTCAATGCCGGTATCTCATCTCTCTCAACTCTCTGCACGCTGCACACGTGCCAACCTTGCAACCGTGTGGGACATCCCGTACTTCTAATGTGGACCATTTGCTAGCTTACCTTTTTTCTTTTATTATTTATTTATTTGGAGTAAATGCCTCCCCTTGGCTTTGGATTATTGCATGTAGGGTGAAGACTTCGGTGGGTCAGGTGCCACGACCTCCTGAGACCCAACCCAAAGTACTGAATAGCGTCCCAACCCAAGGTACTGAATAGCTATGCACAGTACATTTCGGCTTAGGGGGTCAACACCAGGGACTAGTAAACTAATACGATAAAACCAAACATCTAATTATGAAATGACATCACATCATTGAAGTAATATCTATAATTACTAAAATAATGCTAGCAAAACAAAGTCTATAATCACTGTCCATGAACAAAAGAGATGCTCCAATGCTCTTAGAGCATTATAAGTTACAGTGCTCCTAGTTGCATGCACCGGCCATTAAATCAAGAACTCATTTCATGGACTATTTTGCATAAATTGCACTGACCAGATGATCCTTCCACCATGGTGTGCTGTAACAGCTGTTACAGGGTCGTAAAGTCTGTTACATAAAGGTAATGGTGGCAAATGTTACAAGTTACGAGGTCGTAATGACTTTACAGCCCACTTATAAAGGATGTAACGGTCCATTGTAGGGCCGATACAAGTTTTTCAAGTTTTTTTTTTTTTTTTTTTTTTCAATAAAAAGGATATTGTAACGGCCGTTTACAGCCCATATCGTATAGGTACCGGTGGTGACCATTACGGCCACCGTTACCATTATGAAATACCTTGCATTCCGCCCTTGATTTGGCCTTAGTTTTTATACACATCATTTTTCCAAGCATGGATGGGAGGGTTAAGATTGCCTAAAGGAAGTGAATCTTTAGAATTACACACAATCCATGATGAAACTAATCTTTAGAATCACACACAATCTATGATGAACCTAACAAGTAGATGAACCAAGCTGTCGAATGGACCATAATTGTCAAGATCCTACTATTTGTGATTTATCATTTACAATCTAAGTTGATTCATAGGCAAAACGATTTGAATTGCTTTTTGTGAATCCTATGATTCTATGATCTGAATCCTACGATTTATGGTTTGATTTCAAATTTATGATTCAAATTATCCTTATTCTCTTGTTTTAAAATTATTTATTTAGGGGTGGTTTGGATTCCTGTAAATGGTTTAAGTTGTAAATGATTTACAGGTGTAATGATTTACAGGTGTAAATCATTTACAGCCTGTCCTGTTTGGCTCTAAGCTATAAATGATTTACAGATAAATGATTATCTGTGTTTGGATAGCCTGTAAATTGTTTACGTCTTATAAATAGGTAGCCAATCCTTCCATTTATAGCTGTTAGGCTGTAAATGAAATCCGGACTTTTTTCCTACAAATGAGATGGGGGTAAATGCTGTAAGGGCCTGTTTGGTTTTCCAATTGCCGCAGTAGTTGGCCGTAAAAACATCATAATTACTTTTGTTTTTTGCAATTTTTTTGGGTGTAATAGACACCAACTCGGTAAACGCGTGTTTGGAAAAACAGTGTAGTAGTCACGTCAGTCTGTTATTGCGCTTATGGTGTCCACCATTTCAGTTTTACAAGAACTCAAAATGGCTGTTTGAATATTTTCATTGTATTGCTGAATATCCAACGTGCCCGGAACATGCACATCAGACGACTCTGGTCAATTACGACTGGGACCCATTTTTTCTACAGAAAATTTAAAGAAATTGTTGATCCAATCATACCAAACAATTGGTGTGATGTACTAATCAGGTAAAATGACTTCATTCTGTATCAATGTGGGATCATATTTATCAGTATGATCTTCCAGGCATGTTTTTCGGTCCACCACAGTGGAATTGCTTCATTTCTTGAAGAACCCCTATGTGGTGGAACAAATGTTGATCTTTCTGGCATATTGTCTGGTCCACATCACCAATTGAAATGGACCAAAAAGCAATTCAGCCGTCTACCTGGTGGTCCTGTTTTAAACTAGAATGGGTAATGTTGACATATCAACATCTGAAGCGTGATGTCCCAAAGAGTCATAAATCAAGCTTACCGTCCATCTGGTGTTGCAAACGGACTTGATTAATGTTAACAGTGGAAAAAGCATAAACATAGAATCTTACATATCCTCCATAATAGTGCAATTTATCTACATATAGTCAACCTGTGATGTAAATGGATAAACATAGAGACAGTACACTATCATGTAGACGTAGATGAAAGATCATATACTCCCTGTAGTAGATGTTGTAAAATAGGTAAGATCCATATACTGACTTAATATGGTTTACCTAAAGGAGCCATACAAAAAGTATTCCAAAATCATTACAAATGTCCAAAACAGTCAATCCAAAGTATATGTGTCTCAACCAGACAATCCAAAGTCCAAATCATTGTCCAAAACAGTCCTTCAAACATTTACATACATCAACCTACTTAAATGTCCACTGTGTCCAGCCATCATTAGCGCCAAGTCATGAGCTGAACGGTGAGGATTAGAACCAGGCAGGCAAAGGTAATCCTAATCAGAGCTGAAAGTGAATTCGTTGATTCTTCATCAACTTCCTCCTGCATGCAGTTCCCACTAGCAGATGGACAGTAGGATGGTGCAAGGGAAGTCGGTAGATGATTCATGAAAGCGGTCACAGAACGCCGTCCAAGCGTCGACCCGCGGCTGTCACGATCCTCCTGCTTTTCCCGTATAGATGCATTTGTAAGCTCTAAACACTCGCAAAATTCTGTCCATTGGAAAACTGCCTCTGATGCGGATTTGTATCCACGGAAGCAGGCCATCGAATATCCCTTCACCTGTTCTTGGCACTCCTCCCAGGTATAGTACATCCCAGGACGGCGTCCATTGAATAGAACATATATCTTTTTAGGCATTTGCACATATTAGTAAATATCTTTGTAGAACGTCTTAAATATTGTAGGATATAAGGAACATACCAATATAAATACCACAACCCGTATGCATTTACCGTAGATAATACCTGAGATAACAATGAAGATTACATCATACCTAATGGTGTGACTGTATAAACCTGCGTAGTTAGTACGTATCTTATGCAGATATAAGTAGCATAGTCAGAAGTAGTATGAAATTTATGTCTAAATTAAGAACAGGTAATACGATTTGAAAGGCAGCGAGGATTAAGCATTAAATACAGGCCCTAATCCAAAAAATTAAAGTTATCATACAAAAATATCCACAGTAATCCAGCTGCTAGTCAACACAATTAGCAGTATAGCAGAAGCAGTAAAAAGTAATGTCCAAAAAACCACAAGCAAACAAGCCAAGGTTAACACCCATCGACCAGGTGGAGCGTACTGCGATCAATCAGACGACTGATCCGGGGAAAGCAACATCAGCACAAAGTTCAACCTCTTATGCTCTGATAGGAAAAGGAATGAGGCAGATTGTTGTTCATCCTTGGATAATATCGTTGTTGCGCGCAGGATCTCATGACCAATCAGCCCCTCAATTTGCTCCAGGGCCAGTACAATCTGCGACATATGTACATAATCCTTTCCTTGCTGTATGGTTATAGCCAATGACTTGACAGCTTCAGCAACTTCACTAATTCCTTTGCCTATGACGTCGCATGGGCGATCCATTCTTGCTCTCTTCCTTGAATTGGATGTGCTGCCTGTGTTCACCGAGTTGTTCCCGTTTACGTTTGGACCACAGTTAGTATGACCACCGTCACCACTCTGAAACGACCACCTGATGTTATGTGCACTGTCCCCTACATCGTCACTCGATAACACGAGGGTATCGTCATTCAAACCAACTGAGGTTGTTGGTGAAATGTTAGGATAGACCTTCTCGAAGGCACAAAAATCTGCATGTTTCCTGTTGCAGCACGCAATCCAGTAGCTCAGTCATTGCCAAATATATACGTAAGATCGTCGTACCTATGCACTGCCTTCCCCCGAACATGTTGTGCGTATGGATGTGTCTATTGACATATAAACGAAGTAAAATTGGCATTAGTAAACAAACATAATATATGATAGGTACAAGTAATGTCAGGAAATATTTTGCTGATGAACCAAAAGAGTTAATGAGTCGATATTACTCTCACCCTTATGTAATCTTCCCAGACATCGTCTGGAGCGACCATTAGCTTCTTGTCATCATCCCAACCAAACCCACTGGCGTTGAGGGTGTCCCGAACCTCGAAGTACAACCTCTTCAACGTGCGGAGGCGATTCCCAACATGTTTCTCCTGAATTAATATCCCTAATGCATTCTTCACAGTCTCCACAACCGTTTTGTATGTTTCCTTCTTAAATCCATTAGCACTCTTACGACCATTTGTGACAACATCCATCAACGTATCTATAAGGCAGTCATCCATTTCATCGGTCCAACGCATTACACTACTAGAGAAGGAATTTTCATTAAGTGATTTTATTTTATATTTCCTAGGTGTCCTTCATGGTGTAACACACGGCTCTTATCCGGTTTGTTTCGTTGGGGTTGATTGGTTGTCTCACTTGTTTGGTGACATTTCTCCGTCGCCAACTTCAATTATCTACAAATAGTGAAAATGTTCATGTTTAATAAACAATACAACCGAACATACCAAGTCATCAATGATATTAACATCCATCATTTAATACATACATTCCAAACATGATAATAAATATGATTTAAACACGAATAATCTTCTTTGTAACATTCAAAATGTAGGTACTCTAAATACACATGCCATGTGAGGACGTGAAATACAATCCCTTGAGGGTATTACCTACTTCAAAAAAAAAAAAAAAAAAAAACAGTAATAATGTGGATATTCAAACAGTACGACTCACAGGATGAGATTCATTCCACATGCTCATAGCAATATTGTCTCGATAAGTCGCCCATTCATCCTTCTCATGTTGTGTAACATTCGTCTCACATGGTGATAGATCAATGCTCTCCGTTACATCCGATGATCCAACTTCATCTTCAATCACACCATCTCCTCTAGATAAACGGATAAAGTTGTGTAACACGCAACATGCGATCACTATCTTCACTTGTGTTGTGAGGTTGTATGGTGGGGTAGATTTGAGGATTGGAAAGCGAGCTTTCAATACTCCAAAAATCCGCTCTATAACATTATGTAATTGAGCATGCTGATAGTTGAAAAGTTCTTTCTTGTTTGAAGGATTGCGGCCCGTGCGGTATTCATTGAGGTGGTACCGTACACCCCGATAAGGAGCCATGAATTCAAGAGAATGAACGTAACCAGCGTCAACTACGTAGTACTTACCTACAATTAATTATGAGTAATTATCAATCTCCTTTCATAACAAATCATATTGTCAACATGTTTGATCATATATATAGATTTACACAAAGTACCCTCGGGGATGGTAAAACGATCAGTGGAATGTGTCAATGCACTCTGTAAGACACGTGCGTCAAAGGCAGATCCCTCCCAACCGACAAGCACATATAAAAACTTCATATCAAATGTACATGCGCCCATTACGTTTTGAGAGAGGACCCCTTTCCTGTTACGGTAGGTTACACTTTCCAATGCAGGCACATAGGTGGGTATGTGCGTCCCATCAATTGCACCAATGCAGTCTTAAGTTCAACATGATTAATAAGAAAAATGATATATGATATTCGTATGACAAGACTGGATGTTGCACGATGTGCTTACAATAGAGCATACCTAAAAGTACGAGCTCCAATTGGGATTTGCTAGGATCTCGCGTGGTGTTTCTGCGCTTGGTAGTTTCACAAACTCCGGATATAGTCCGACAATAGCGTCCACAGCTTTAGTAAAATATCGGCTTACGGTTTCACCGGACCGTATAAACCGATGACCGATGACACGGTTTCTAACAATATGCCCCACTGTATGAAGGAACATGATAAGTTGTTCCTCCATACATACATGTTTCCCATTTGGAAGGAGATTTCTATCCCTGAGAAACGAGCAGAGGTTTAAGGTGGCCTTGTTCATTCTGAGTTGTGCTACGCACTCATTGTCACCCGCTCTAATTATCCCATTTATTATCTTCCTTCATTCAATGTCCCCAAATCTTGAAGGTGTTTTAAATAAAAAATTTCTGCTATATTCCCCGACTGCAATAGTTGTAGTTGCTGCATCAAGTGTAGCTGCAAAAGCAGTCATTTCCTCTTCTGTCCATCCTTGTCCCTCCATGTACAAAAATTTTCTTGTACAACACAGCGAATGAAAGTCAAAGTCAACATCCACCATACCAATAACATACATCAGTTCCATAATTCTGGATGTATCATTTCAACTGTTCCTCAAAATATAAGGTACTTGGTCAAAATATGTTTCAATTTACAATGCCCCTTTGTAACAGTATGTCGTTGTGAAATAGTTAACAGTCAAACAGAAGTCCCATAGGGTTATGGCTAATTTTTAAGTCCATTGTAATTTTCATAGTGAAAAGTCAACCATTACACATCACAGCTGCGTTTGTAATTTTAAATGCCCTACAATGGTTGAATCTGGAGAGTCAAATATGGGGCAAAATCTTTATGTGATCAGGTTGATATGATACATGGGTCCATTCTATTCAGAAACAGAAATTAAGCTGAAGAAGGCTATCATGTAAGCTGAAGAAGGCTATGATATGATACATGATACTAATTCGTATGTTCACAGAGCGAATGGTGAAACCATTTATCATGTAAGCTGAAGAAGGCTATGATAATGATGATACTTTTTAACATGTTAACAATTACAAAATACCGTACCTTTGAAAATCTCATATTTTTAGCAATGCACGTCAGTTTATTAATGTTTCTTCCAGATGTTATTAGTTGCCTTTTTTTTTTTTAAAGAGAAGTTACCTCTTTCAGCATCTACTCAAATGGTGTATCTTTCATCTTTTCTAATCTCCCTTTTGGTGATAAGAGAGTATATAATGGGTGTTGAATTTTCAACTCTTTAACTAAAAGTTCTTATTTGGTGGAAATATTACCCAGGACAATCTGGAAATTGAATTTCCAGGAACTGTTTTACAATTTAGGCAGAGAAACGCTGCACTCCCAACAAGTTGACTGTTCCAGCAAGCAGATAACAAGAAGTAATGTAGATTGAAGTCTAGTAGAAAAACCACAAGCGACTGCTACATGTGCTCAAGAATGAGTTAGAATATAACTGCAAACTGAAACTGAAACCAATTATCATATTCACCACCGCAACAGTCACACAGTGAGAATATGTTATATGAAGCTCGTCCTATCCAATTGCACCTTTAGTTTCATGACAAGTATATATAAACACCCATCTCCTCAATAGGTTCACCACATTATCATTCGTATCATTCACACAACCAAAGCACTCAAGCTATGTTTGAAAACACAAATGGCCTATGTAACGATATCCCTCCACTGTCAAGTAGTTGGTGTTGTAATAGGGAGTCCCTTATAGTTTATCAATTCAGGGTGTATGAATTTCATAGTCATAAGTCAACCATCAAACATCGTAGAAATGGAATGAAATGCCATACGATAGTTGAATGTGGAGACTCTAAAATGGGGCAGAAACTTTTTTCTCTTTAGGATCATATGTAAAATGGGTCCCTTTCATACATAAAGTGTAATTAAAAATGATAAGAACATGATCTGCAAACGGCCACAACAACAGATGCTACAAGAAATTGATACAAAAATTAAGGGTAGAAACTTGTTGTGATTAGGATCATATATAAAATAGGTCCATTTTTTTTCAATGCATTGAAAATTAAAAATGATCAGAACATTATCATCCAACATCCCACAGCAGCAAATGCTACAAGAAATTGTTACAAAAATTAATTTTAAACCCGTTGTGATTAGGACCATATGTAAAATAGGTCCATTTAATTCAGCAACTGTAAATTAAAAATGATCAAAGCATGATCTTCCAACGGCCACAACAGCAAATGCTATCAGCAATTGTAAAAAAAATAAAAGCGCAGAAACTTTTTGTGAGTAGTATCATATGTCAAATGGGTCCATTTTATTCAAAATCAGTAAAATAAAAATGATCAGAACATCATCTTCAAACGGCCACAACAGCGAATGCTACAAGAAAATGTAAAAATAAAATAAAAATGGTGCAGACACGTTTTGTGATGTTGGATCATATGTAACATACATCCATTTTATTCGTAATATTAAAAAAAAAAAATTGATAAAAAACAGATCTGCATACGGCCACAACACCAATTGCTAGAGAAAATGCTATAACAAAAAAAAAAAAAAAAAAAAATAAACATAGAGAAATATGGAAAAACAGAGAACCATCCAACAATGGGATTTTTGCTACGCCCAGACCATTCAGGGATTGAAGAATGAATATCAATGAGATGGGCCACACGCTTCTCACTGAAGATGAGGGATATGAATGCCTACCTCTCGAGGAGTATGCACAGGAGATGGAAAAGAAGTCCGGATCTGATGGCTGAGTAGTCCGCTGCAGGAAGGAAGAATTGGATATCAAAATCAGGGTTTGCGTATTGCCGGTGCATGCAATACAAGGCTTTGCAACAACATGCAAGGCCTGAATATTGCAGGACATGCAAGGAGATAAACATGCAGAAACATGCAAGCCCCCTGTAGGAGCAAAACTTCCCTTCCTACATATCTGTCGCCATTTGGATATGTCGCGGCAACGTCTGATGATCTTCGGCAAGATCTTTTCCGAAGCCGATACCTGTGAACCATGGAAAAACAGACGAAGATAGCGTGAATGAAGGGATGACCGGAAAACCAGTCGTCTTTGAGAAAGAGGAGCATCAATGGGTGTCGTCTTCTCACCTTATTGGTGCGAAAATTCTGATCAGGCTGGATCGGTTCCTCCCTGCCAAGAACGACTGAGACGCCATGAGACGGATTTAAAGATTATACTGACTCGAACGATCGCCCTATGATGCACCCGCGGACTATGGTATTCGCGAATGACAAGTTTGCAGAGAGACGGATTTCCTCTCGATTACCTGTAGCGGATTTGAAAATCGGGCGGCTACTTTACATCCATCTACCGCCAATTCCCAACACATGTATTTACGTCTGAAACCAAACGGGCGTCGGAAGTCATCATGACTTCTTTACGCCTAAATGCTGGTATCTCGGAAAACCAAACAGGCCCTAAATGATTTACAACATGTAAATGATTTACAGGCAAAAGAGGCCATCCAAACACAATAAATCATTTACAACTTGGCCCATTTACAGGCATCCAAACAACCCCTTAGCTTTTGCTTTTATGTTTTTAAATCGGTCAGAGCTTTAAGAATCTTTATAAAAAGGTCAATTGTTTTATTTTATTCTTTATAAGAAATTAAATGATGGATCTTCTCTTCAATCTTAAATTGTGGAGCTATATTGATCGAACTGCTAGATTGATCTATGACTTGTGTTTTTATTGATGCTTGCCATTGTGTTGACCTATATGAATTATGATAATGATGGTTGGGATTTTAGTTCAACTTAAAGACCTATAGTTTGTTTTTCTTTGTTACATGTCTTGAATTCAAGTTTGTTTTTCCTGGATTCGATGTGTGATTTTAAACTCATATGTTAATTTAATTCTTTTTATAATATATAAAAAGTTATTTAAAGATTCGTCTTTGAAGGTCTCATCAGGAACTGCACATAATGACTTTCGACTTTAAAACATGATAGCATTTATGTTTTGAGGGGAACATTATTTGAAGTCCCTTGAGTTGGTGGCAACACTTTTTTGGAATGATTTAAACTTTATTATGAGTAACTATGACACATATACACTCGTTATACGAACTCTCAATTGATAATGTCATGATATGTTACTTTTCTTAGTGCATATTGATGGAAAATATAACATTGATATGTTTTCTTATATTTTCTGATTTATTTAATTTTTAATTTTTTTAATTTTTTTAATTTTTTTAATTTTTTTAATTTTTTTTTTGTAAGTTTTCATTTTTTTTATTTTTTAAAGATATGATTTGATTCAACCCTTATTATGATTTGCGATACGATAATGATTATGAAAACATTGATTGGACCCAAGGTATTCCTGTAACGGTAACGGTGGCCATAATGGCCATCATTGTCACCTTTAGAAAATGGGCCATAATGGCTGTTATGACCAAAAAAAAAAAAAACACTGGTAGAATGACTTTTCAGAAGGGAGTGGAATTTGGTATCAGCCAATTCCTAGGACATCACAGTAAGTATCATTACCCATATAAGCACACAAATCTCCTGTTGGAATTATGTGGACTTCCTCCAACCCATTCTTAGTCCTGGAGATGTGACATATAGACTACGATTAATCCACCAGTTCTTTTGGTCTGTGTCCACCTTAATGGATTTTGTGAATACATATTAATATTCCTTGTTCTTTGGTTCCTAATGTTCCTGATTGTCCTTCTAGTTGTTACCAGGATTCTTTGTTTTCTTTGTCAGTCAATTTGACTGATAGTGTTGAATTTTCCAACAAAGAAACACTTGACTACCTTACTATTCTAATTCCTTTTCTTTTAGTATATGTGTTTCCATTTGCCTTTGAATGGGAATGTCATCTTCTTGAACTTTGCCTTGCCTTGAGAAGACTCTTTGATAGGTTTCATGTGAGAAACAAAGGTAGTGTTTGTACCACGTGTCTTGACGTAGTGATGCAGGACAATCAACTACTTGTTCTAAAAACTCGAACTGATAGGCATAGCGAATTAATCCTTTTATCTTATAGCCCAGGCCCCACATCTCATGGGTTAGGACCTTTGCTGATCTCCCCTCGTGGGCTCCACTTCACATGGGTACCGCCTCACACGGGCCGCCCACCCCGAGTGTGCCCTTGCATCCCACAGGCCACCCCACTCGAGCTCAGTGTGAAAATGCCCCTGCATTATGTAGTCTTCCACGACCAGCTCAACCTTAATTTTCTCCAAGCTTTATTAGATACTTCTGTTGGTTGAGAGAAGAATGAAGGACTCTAATGCAAGGGCATTTTCACACCAGGCTCGAGTGGGGTAGCCCGTGGGATGCGGGGACACACTCGGGGTGGGTGGCCCGTATGAGGCGGGCGGCTCATGTGAGGCAGTACCCATGTGATGTGGGGCCCACGAGGGGGTTCGGCCAAGGTCCTAACCCATGAGACGTGGGGCCTGGGCTATGAGATGAAGGGATTAATTCACCATGCTCTATCAATTCGAGCTTTTAGAGCAAGTGGCTAATTGTTTTGCGTCAAATTGGTATCAGAGTGGGAGGTTTTGTGTTCGAGAATTCTCACTAGGGGTGATTAATACAGGGGCATTTTCACACTGGGCTCGAGTGGGGTAGCCCGTGGGATGTGGGGACACACTCGTGGTGGGTGGCTCGTGTGAGGCGGGCCCCACCCGTGTGAGGTGGTACCCATGTGATGTGAGGCCTACGAGGGGGGTTCAGCCCAGGTCCTGACCCATGAGATGTGGGGTCTTGGCTATGAGATAAAGGGATTAATTCGCCACGCTCTATCAGTTCAAGCTTTTAGAGCAAGTGGCTAATTGTTCTGCGTCAGACTCCTTAGATAATATATCAGCACACAGTTAGCTTCGTGCATAATATAATGATAATTTATCACCACACTATGGGGTAATGCAACTCCCAAAAGTCCAAGCCATCATATTATGGGAAACAACTTCCACCAATAAAGGGAACCACTTGATTAACGAAGATTTCCTCCCCTATTTTTATAGCTAATAAATTGGCTCTATTTGAGGAAACATTACTTGTCATCCTTGAAAAGGAAGACTTAATAGCACCATCCTCACATCTAGCATAACTCTAATCCATAATGCCTATTGCTGAACAATCAACTATTGTGTTAATCGTAGGCCTCGAAAAATCAAACTCCTATCTATAAGGATATCCAACACTTAGAAAACCCTTTAATTCTTCTCAGACAAAGGCCTACCTTAGCAATGTGCAATGACAATTTAATTTTGGCTGCGACATGGAAAATGCTCATGGTTTTTTTCTCAACAGTATTGCTATTTCTTTGTGCCCAAATCCCTCATAGAATGGCAAGTGACAACATCTTCCAAAGAATCTTGCCTCTTAGATTGAAAGGTCAAACTCCTCCAACTATCTGTTAGCGTGTCAATGGAGCCTGTAAGAACCCAACTAACTCCAAACAAACTGAGGATTATGTTCCAAATATAGAGTTCCAAATATAAATAGCTGCCTCACACCTGATGAATGGGTGGTCAACTGATTCCCTCTATGGCGCATGAAGCATATGCTAGGGAGAGACTTGTTGCTTTTTTAGGGCTTATTTGTTGTTAAGATCTATTCGGCAGTAGCTGTCTAGTAGAGCACATTGATTCAAGGCAGGGCACCCGACCGCCACACTTTTGCCCATTAGAGGTTTCTAGGAAATGACCGGGAATGAACCGTTGGTGCTCAGGGCCAAGATACGCTTGTCCCTCTCAAAGAGATTAAGGGCTGACTCATTAAGAATGTCATGATTTTTTACTACTATGGAGATCTTGTGGTCCCACAAGTTTTGGTTGAAATGAAGCAACCAAACACACTTACCCATCCACAAGCTCATAGGACTCCATGACAAGAGTGTTCTTCCTAGCAAGGGAGTATAGTCTAGGAAATGTAGAAGAAAGAGGAGACTGACCCCAATCCCCCCGAAGCTCCCTCTCTCACCATCATCAATTTTAGATTTGAGTCATTTGACACCTTGCGTTAGGGTGGTTAAATCAAAATTCAATTGGTTGTTTTTGCGAAGTAGGTGAAGTAGACTCCCTTGTTGTGCCCGAGTCCTCCAGAGTAGGTCTAGGGGAGTGGAGGACGAAGGGTGCAATGTGCCTAAAGAAGGTGAGTGTAGCCTGACATCTATGGAGATATCATCAAACTTCTATATCTCTTTCTATACGAGAGAGTTATTACCTCTCACTACTTGGACCAAAGGCCAACCCTATGGCAGTCACCATATTTAGAAGCGACAACTCCTATACACACCACTCCATTTCACCAGGAAAGTCCAGTTTGCTTTCTTGGATCAGTCAATCCCTAGGCCTCCGTCTTCCTTGATTCTTGAACATCATCTCGATTGACTAGATTATAATTATAACCCTCATCAGTTATTTCCCATAAAAAATTCCCCCCCTCACAATCATGAGAATTCTTGTTTTGAATATGATTGGTAAAAGGATTCATAATTCTGACCCCAAATTGTTGGGATGATGAGGCACGGACCATGTCATCGTAGTGGAACGCTATCCACTACCTCTCCACGATAAATGTGAAGGAGGAATGCTAATTTCAAGTGCCACATCTTCAAGCACCAAATGTGATCAGAACACATGTGCCAAGGTAGTTCTTACATGTTCACAGGCTGGTGCCGTTTGATGAAGGTTAGCAAAAAAATCATAATCCATTTATTACGTGGGAAACACATGCATGACTCAGTCAATAGTTAGAAAAATGATAACCAACAGTCTACATTCAATGTGCATTTCTTGCTCACCTGATAATTGGGATGGCTATAGGAGCTGGGGGTAACATCCGATTAACTTCTTCAGACCTGCATGAGTGGTGCACTTGTGTTTTGGTGCTCAAAGATGGGGAGTAAGGAATTAGCACTGCTCAAAGTAAGAACTAAACATTTCAAAAACATATTACATGGTACTCTAGTGGAGTGTGATGGTCCATTGATATGCACAATGACATATATACATGGCGTACAGATACCTCAAGCCAAACATCTCATGGGGCCTATATGTAGATGACTCACTTGCCAGAAATTGCACTACAAAGGTGATTCTAGTGACTGCATGGTGGCCATCTAAAGAATGGTTAAAACTAAAATTTATCAATGGTCCAAAGTCAACAAACAAATATGCAGTAATCATAGATCGGGATTGTTCAACCAACCTGAATTTTGATCCGTCTGTTCCAAGATGTTCAATAACGGTAATGGTGGCCGAAATGGCCACTGCCGTTACTGTTATGATACAGGCTGTAATGGCCGTTACGGCAATTTTTTTTTTTTTTCTAAAAAAAACATGTTTTTGGTCTGTTACGGGTTCGTTACAGGTCTATTGCGGGACCGTTACAGGCTGTTTTTTCTGTAACGGCCGTTTTGGCCCTGTAACACAACGGTTATGGCCGATACCGTAACATAACGGCCATTACATAACTGTTTTTGAATGCCTTGGTCTGTTCCTATCTCATGATTTCAACAGTTTGGATTGAGATACGTGTATGCGGCATGTACATTGCCCATGTATAGGTGTGTGGACAGTCATTATCAAGTATGCATGGTTGTGTGCATTGAGCATGCCTAATTGTAGCACTTAATAAATAGCCCCATTGTAGAAACACAACAGATATATCATGTTGTATTATAAGCTTAACTAGAAGATTGGTTTTTATTACAAATCACCTCTGTATCTTTGGTTTTGCTGATGGCTCTTGAATGTTCGAGCAGGGATTCAAGCTGAGCTGGTGCTAGGAACGATAGCGAGAACAACAAATAAAGAAGGAGGCGATCGAAACGTGGATTACTTGGAAGAGAGGGTTGTTTTTAGTGAGGATAGGCTAATGGATTCCAATAGCAAAGCAGTCATGATGGCTTGGGAGAAACCACTAATGGAGGCTCATGCAAAAGCTATTTGCTGTGGTGGTGGTCACGTTCTTAACGTCGGGTTTGGGATGGGTCTTGTAGACACAGCTATTCAACAGTATGCACCTACTACACACACTATTATTGAGGCGCATCCAGAGGTTTATGATCGGATGCTTCGGTCTGGATGGGGAGACAAGGATAATGTGAAGATAATATTTGGTCGCTGGCAAGATGTTCTTCCTCAGCTTGAATCTTATGATGGTAACTCAAATGACCAATTATGTTTCTTTGCTGTTGTTATTTCTTTTATTTCACCTATTCGCCAATTAATTGTGGTTATGAATTTTATTTTATTATATTTGAGGTATTATAATTTATACAATGGTTGTGCCGAGAATTTCTACAATATATTTAGCTTTTCACCTTGTACAGATTGAAGCATGGGCCTGATGTTGTATGCCTGCACACGAAAAGCCCCACAGTAGAAATCCTATATAACAAGTTGCCTTTTCTTGGTTGAATGCGAATTGGATCAACTGTTTCTTTTCTGGCAACAAATTAAAGGCATGTGATCTTCCCATCTAAGGATTTTTGGTGCTAGCCCTTTCAACAGTGGGGTCCATCCTATCTTCTATTTGGATCAATGATACATTGTCTCACTAGTAAAAGCTTAAAGCCAAAATGGTACAGTAAAAACTTTCGGCCCTAGAATTGTATACCTTGATTAAACCTATCCTACAATTCTTAGTTGATTAAACTTATGGTGCATGTTTACAAATGAATTTGATTTTATAGTTTCTAGTATGGTTTTTTCAAGTGCCACTTTCTTATAGAAGAAATAGAATATACGTTGTGGAATTGTCATGGGGCCAAAAGGCCCAACACCTAGAAAAGTTAATCTCTCTCTCTCTCTCTCTCTCTCTCTCTCTCTCTCTCTCTCTCTCTCTCTCTCTCTCTCTCTCTCTCTCTATCTATCTAATGGCAGAAAAAAGTATTATTAAAGCCGTTAAAAAACTCAAATTTGTTAAAACTTAAAACCAAAATGAACCAAAAAGCTAAAAGGGAAGACAGACAAGGTTGATAAGAGCATCCCATAAAAAAGGAATAGAAGCCAACAATCCAGTGACACCGAAGAGCATATCCTGAACCTCAAGCCTTTATGAAATCTTCTCTCTTAAACCAAGGTTTGGAAACTCTAAAACTTGATTGGAAGGCCTATGACTCTGTCAAGAAACCCGGTCAAGTTTTTTTAATCTTGAATACCAAGATAGAATTTTTTTATTCAAAAGTGTGATAATATATAAATATTGTGGAGTCTTGGTGAGTTGAGTTTTGTCAAATTTCTTGGAGTACTTTCCGCATTCTGTTGAGTCAAGTCGAGTTTCTTTCAAGTCTTGACTAAATTGATTTTTTCCCCCGCAAGTCTTGATGGTATATGATCAGGTCGACTTGATTGGGCGAAGTTGAGTTTTCATGTTTAGCCAAGGTTACTACCATTGAATGCACATGAGAGCCCTTACCAGCAATGTCAATAACCAAAATACATTTTTTTTTTTTGGGGGGGGGATCATTGTTTTCCAACTACTTGTATGAGAGGTTCATTCAAGCAAAAATTCAGAATCTTTCTACTACTAATATCAGGCTGCAATTTTCAGACATCATTATTTTCCAACTTTGATGCAGTTTAACATGTATTTGTGTAATTGTACAGGGATATTCTTCGACACTTATGGAGAGTATTACGAAGATCTGAGGGAGTTCCACCAGCATCTTCCTAAGCTGTTGAAGCCTGGTGGGATCTATTCATTCTTCAATGGCCTTTGTGGAGGTAATGCCTTTTTCCATATGGTGTACTGTCAACTAGTTTCTCTGGAACTTGGGAATTCAGGTTACTCCACACAGTTCATTCCTTTACCTGTTAAAGATTGCTTGGGAGAGGAAGTGTGGAAGGGTGTGAAGCAGAAATACTGGCAGCTAGATACATACTACCTCCCTGTTTGTCAGTCGGAATCTGATTCTCAATGAAGTTTTGAATGAGAAACTCGAATTTTGTGCTCTTGTTTACAAGCTGACTGTGGGTTTCGGATAAACTATGTCTAACATGTACACTCAATCCTTTTTCTATCACTCCAGAAAGAAGAACAAAAAAAATTGTGCACTCCTTTAATAAGAGTGCTAATTGTACATGGGTTCTTGCACACAGGTTCCCATACATGTACAAGAACCAGACTGCTCATTTAGCAGGACATGTCATGGATGGGCTATCGATCAATTGTCAGTCAATAATAAGACTAAGTGATAAATCTCGTTTTCAGCAATCTCTCGGCCTGGAAATATCTCGTGAGATTTTCAGATTTTGAGGTTTTTCTTAGGATATTATCAGGCAAATCTCTTCAAAAATAAATTTCTTAAAATATTTAATGTAAATTAATAAAAATTTTAAAATTTAAATATGTGGTTATATAATGAGTAGTTTAGGGTTTTTACTGTTTTTCAAGTTAAAATATCAAAATTTTATATTCTGCCAATATTTTCAAAATATTTTGATAATCAGTGTTTCAGTATTGGGTATCGACTGATGTATTGCATCAGGGATGAGGAATCCCATCGCAAGAAACAAGAAGAGATTAGGAGTTTTAGAACATGTGTTAAAAAGGGATGGAGATGGTTGCAGAAAAAAAAGAAGGAACGATTCAGGGGAGGTGCAGGCAGGGAAAGGGTAACAAGTAATATCGGATCCTGTTAATGAAGTGGGATTGAAGGAAAATGAGAAAATGGAGCTAAACAAGAAATAATCCGTGTCATCCATCTATTTCTCCAGATCATTTTAGGCCAAGCGCCCAAAAATTATACAGATCCAGATCTCAGGTGGACCACACTACAGTAACTAATGAGAACAATAACATTCACTGTTGAAACCTTCCTATGCCCCACCATGATGTATATTTACCATCTAACCTGTTCATAAAGTCACATGGACGTGGGTGAAGGAAAAACACAAATATCAGCTTGTATACAAACTTTTTGGGGGCCACAGATGTGGACCAAGCTACAGGGGCAATGTGCCTTTGCACGCTGTCCAACAAGTGACCCACTTTGTGGAACCCATCGTAATGTATGCATTTAATCTAGATTGCTAGATCATTTTAAGCCATGGACCTAAAAATGAGGCAGATCTGATGCTCAGATAGGCTGCACCAAAAGAAATAGTGGGTTTGGACGCCCATCCTTGAACCCTTCCTTATGCCCTCTGTAATGTTTATTTTTCCAATTCAATGTAGGGTCGTGGGGCGCACTCGCGACTCCTACCATTATGTACGCGCCTCACACCAAGCGGCCCACCGATTTGGCCAAGAGAAAACCCAATGGGCCTTGGTGGGCCATTCGGAATGTTGCAGGTCCAAGTTCGAGTGAACCACACCACTGGAAGGATAGCGGTTGGGCCCACCGTGATTTGTATTTCCCATCCAATTCAAGGGTCCACGTTGTAGAGACGCCCCATAGAGCCGTTCCCCGTTTTGATTCCAAAAATGAAGTATATCCGGATCTCTAATGGATTACATTGCTTGAAAGCTTGTTGTCAAGCCTGTTTTCCCATGTTGTGGGGCCCACTGCGACAGTTCCACCTTGATGTAATTGTTTTATCCTTGCTGTCCGTACTCATGACAGCCCGTTTGAGGGCGTGGGGCTCCGTGTAGGTGGACCACACCAAAAGAAATGGTGGTGATTGGACACTTATCATCCAACTTCCAAAGATCCATTGTATTGTTTATTTTCCATCCAAAATTGTTGTGGGGCCCACCGTGGGGTCCCACTTGATGTATTTGTTTCATCTATGTTTTCCATCCATAGGACAACCCACCTGGACATGTGGGGCCCGGTTTTAGGGGAAAATAGTGTTGATTAAGTGCCTACCATTGAAAACTTCCTAAGGCCAGCTGTAATGTTTGTTTGTCATCCAACCTGTCTATGGGGCCCGCTGTGGACCCCACCATGGTGTATGTGATCTATATGGGTCATCCTAAGTGGGTCCCGCCTGATGAATGTGTTTTATTCACGCCGCCCAAGCGGGTGGGCCCGCTGTGGAGGCCACCTTGATATATATGTTATATATTTTGTTTCCCATCCGTTTTCTCAGCCCGTTTCAGAGCATGAGTCCATAAGCAAGGCAGATCCATGACTCAGGTGGGCGCTCTCGCTGCGTGCCGGCCGGGGGACGGACTGGGAACGGCCCCCTCAGGGGCCTTCCCCGGGTGTCGAACAGTCAACTCAGAACTGGTACGGACAAGGGGAATCCGACTGTTTAATTAAAACAAAGCATTATGATGGTCCCTGCGGATGCTCACGTCGCGAGAAGTCCACTGAACCTTATCATTTAAAGAAAGAAGAAGTCGTAACAAGGTTTCCATAGGTGAACCTGCGGAAGGATCATTGTCGAGGCCCGTCGAGTAGCGAGACCCGCGAACCGGTGACCCTAACGAGACGCACGTGGCTCGGGGAGCATGGGCGGCCATGCTAGACATTTGGGCCTACCCGCGCTATCCAGTGTGTGGGCCCCTTTGGGGCATGATTTGGGGCCGCCATAGCGCCTGCGTTCATGTATATATATATATATATATATATATATATATATCAATGTCGTACATTTGTTATCTAGATCGTTTTAGTGTATGGACCCGTATCAGGTGGGCCATGCCACGTGGACATCTTCTAATTCTAATGGGGCCTGTCATTCGGGTCCTACCCTCTTTATATGAAGCTCTTAAGTGTTGTTTAACATGTGTATTATTAATCCTACATTGAATACACTTCCTGACATGGTACGAGGTCTGACTCCCACCCTGTGCGTTCCTCTAGCCCATATATCTTGCGGTACTATTAGTTTTGGATACAAAGGGGGCCTACCTAGGCCCAAGCTTTTCCTTGTGAATGAGAACATATGTATATTAGATATGTTGGGTAACATTCTGGTGTAATTAGCCAGGTAGGTCAACGCTGATAATATACTTGGTATAATGAATACCATGCGTATTCATATATTCATACGCATTATATATATATGTCTATTATGGGTAATGATTGATCATAGCATATGCCTTATGGCTTTGAGATACTTAATGGACCCAGACAAGATAGGGTCACACACATGATTGGATGATGCACGCATGTTTTTTTTGTTTTTTTTTGCATGACTTAGATAATGTGATTCATGCATAACACATTATGTATGACACGTTTGCATATGCTCCTTGATGAGACCAGGGATGTAGTTTGCAGCCTTGGTACGGTTGGTTGATGAGATTTTGGACACAGAAAATCTGTTGTGGTCACTAACCACATAGGATGTCCCTAGGTGATTGACGCAGGGATGAACGTGATGAGGATAACTGCTCCGAATCCACGGATCTTCTCTAGACTCCTCACAGAGACTTCTCGAATCCACGAGGAAAGAAAGTAGAAAATAGAAATAAATTCTAAGAAATTCGAAATTGATTAATTGATGACTAAAAACGAGTTCACAACCCTTTAAATAGGGGTACCAAGCGATGAGAAAGAAATCAGGATCAAACTACAACTAAAACTCCTAGAAATCGCGACTTACTATAAATAGTATTCTTTATAGACGGTCGTGATGTCTACTAGTGCGCAAGGTTTTCGGCCAAAAATAGTAAGTGTCCTATTTGACTTCACCAAACCGTTCTCCTAATTATTCTAAACTCTTTTCACGTTGGGTGCAACTCCTAAAGCCCGACGGATGAAGAGTTATAATCAAACTAAAACTTACTATTTATAGTAAAAGCGAAATTAAAACTGGGAAACGACCGTCGATCCAGGGGTTTTTCGCAATTCCGGGTGTCGCAACCCGACATAGCGGGTTGGTTGGCTAAAGTAGCTCGTTCTACCCCAAAACCATATATTTTACGTCAGGTAACTCATTCCAGATTGCGAGATACGCCCGATCTAAAGTCCAACGGTCCGGATCACTTCTGTCATCGACTGGGCCTTTTCTGATCCATCTTGGCCATGAAACTGTCCGCGACCCGCTCTACATCAGTCCCCCCCACTTTAAAAGAACTTGTCCTCGAGTTCTCATCCTGCGCTGGTTCATGATACTCGGTCAGGTCCACGACGTTGAAAGTCCGTGAGATCGCCATGTTATCTGGAAGATCAACAACATAAGCGTTGTCATTGATCTTTCGAATGATTGAGATGGGTCCAATCTTCTTATTTTTCAACTTGTTGTACGTCCCGGTCGGAAATCTCTCTTTGCGTAGATGGACCATTACGCGGTCGCCCACCTCGAACACTTTTCGTCGCCGGTGCTTATTCGCTTGTTCCTTGTACTTTTCGTTCGAGACATGTAGCTTGGTCTGCACTTCCGCATGGATGCCCATGATCTTGTCTGCCATATGTTCTGTTGCAATGCTCGTGCCTGGGTGCTTGGGCAGAGGGACCAAGTCAAGCGTGTGGCGAGGCACTCGTTCATAGATAATCTGGAACGGTGATTTTCCTGTTGAGCGGTTCACCATGTTGTTGAATGCAAACTCTGCTTGAGACAAGGCCAAATCCCACTGCTTCGGTTTTTCTCCTGAAATACAGCGAAGGAGGTTTCCCAACGTGCGATTCACAACTTCGGTCTGCCCATCAGTCTATGGGTGGTAAGCACTGCTGAATTGAAGTCGTGTATCGAATTGAGTCTACAAAGTCGGCCAAAAGTGGCTAATGAACTTTGTGTCACGATCAGAAGTAATGGTCTTGGGGACCTCGTGTAGCCGTACGACCTCCCTAACCTTTACAAGTATAGACTCACCCCGGAGGCCTACACAAGATCATCTTACAAACATGCACTTCCATCGGATACCTGTACAAGGACTTAACATACGTACACTCCCGTTGGAGGCCTACAAAAGGACTTACACACATACTCACTCGTGTTGGTGATGATAGGACTTACACAAGAACCTATGCAAGTTTGGGCCATAAACTCCAAACTCAATCCTACACGTGGAAAGAGTATGTGGACTCTAAATTCATAACTTTACTTGTAAGATTGAGCCTTATTGATGTGCCCTCTTGAGATGCT
This sequence comes from Magnolia officinalis, assembly GCA_021015155.1. NCBI lineage: Eukaryota > Viridiplantae > Streptophyta > Magnoliopsida > Magnoliales > Magnoliaceae > Magnolia > Magnolia officinalis. The sequence goes on along the minus strand of JAJHSJ010000010.1, from coordinate 28,171,831 downwards.
TATTCAATATTCTTCTGTATTTGAATCGACTTCTCATTTTCTCCATCGATCGTTGATTTTGATACTTTAGCTCCTACGATCAATCACTTTACATTTGATGTACCTATGAGGTGACCAAGGTAATGACAGTTAGGTTGAATCTCATACAACTAATAGTTTTAATTGATCCCTAGTAGGAATTCACCTATATGTGTATTCTAGATGATTTAGACAAGGATATGTAAGACCCATATCCTAGACCGTACCGTTCCATGGACTTCCGCGGTCTTTTCGGTCGAATTTCGGCAACCTTCGACCCTTAACCGGTATTTGCGTGCGACCCTGAGTCACACGCCATCAACCAGAGTCGACTCAACCCGAGACCTGTACCCTAGCGACCGCGTCGTCGCCGCGGTTCCGATGCCCCGACTTGCGCGCCAATTCGATACCCTGGTTAGGAGATGTGGGTCTGCGTTTGGTGCGAGGAAAACGCCGCGCGTGCAAATTCTGGGAGAATCTCTACGACTTGTCACATCAATCAATCAATAATCAATCTCATCATGTCAAGTACATGTCAAGTACACATCACCTCTCACCCTTCCCTAAGCAACCCCTAAAGTCAAAAGTTTCTTACAAGCCCATACCCTTTCTTATACAATCTACCCAAAAGTCAAAAAAGGCTCTTACACCCGTCACTCACCACATCCATCACTCCATCACCCATCTCTCTCCCTCTCTCTTTACAACCCCCTCTCTCTCATTTCTCAAACACACTTTCCAAGTGACCCAAAAAATTCCATACGTCCAAGCCTCTCCAAGCTCTCCCAAGCAACAAATGTGGCCCACTTTCCTACCCCCTTATCTCCCATCTCAACCATCCAAACTCCATCTCCTCCGTTAGGATCGAACCTAAGGAACAAAGGAAGCCTAAGGAGCAAGAAGGAACGGTGGGTGATCTTGGATCTCCACTCCTTTATTTTCTTTGAAATGTAAGGGCTCACTCATGGTGGGACCCACCTTGATGTAGGCTTTGTATCAAAGAGGGACCCATAGTGGCGGGGCCCCTCCATCTTCGCCGATGTCTCTCTCTCTCTCTCTAATGTATTGTGTACCCCACAATGAAGTATGATCCACGCCGTCCCATCCATAGGGCCCACCTCGCTAACCGCCTTTGGGTGGGCCTGGATGTAGGAGAACACAAATATCAGATTGATCCAAATATGGTGGGCCATGTCCAAGTGGGACCCACCATAATGCCTGTGTTGTATCCAGTCCAGCGTCCAAGGACGCTGGACGTGCATAACAGTGGGAGTGTGGACTGGCGTGGGTGTGCTATCAATGGAGGTGTGCACTGACAGTGGGTGTGCTAACAAGAGATGTGTAGACTGACATGGGGTCCACGGGACCCATCCACGCCGTCCATCCTTTTAGATGGGCCACATCACAGTGTACGTGCTTCATCCAGACCGTCCACCACCCCTGGACAATGAAACCCACGTCCGTGTGGTTTTCTCCCTGACCACCCAGCTCCATAACTCACGTGGTAGGTTGAGTGAAAGATACCTCATTCAACGCTGAGGTCTTGGTACGATTCCCTAGTGCGGGTGGCTATCTGGGAAGCGTGTACGGCCAGTGGGGCTCGTGGGACACACCTACGCCGTCCATCCATTGGGGTGGGCCGTGCCTCATGTACGTGTTGTGCCACGTATGGGCAACACCCTGATGTACGTGTATGTCCAGGCCGTGGATGGCCTGGACGTTGGGTGTTATATATATATATATATTATATTATATTATATTATATTATATTATATATTATAATACAATATTTTGTATATATATTACAAATATATGAGGGTGGGCCCTACGTGGGACCCACCTCTGTTGCTATTTAACAGCATTAGCTGCATGTACGGCAGCTATATATAGCTGTAATGTGACGTGTTGACCTACTGCTGTAAGCCCCACCTGTTCAATCCGCGCTGTCTATCTATGGGACCCACCATGATGCATGGGTTGTATATAAACCGTCAACCATTTGAGATATCATTTCATGGCATGGGCAAAAGAATGGGTCAGATCTAAAGTTCAGTGAACCCCACCATTTAAATAGTGGACCGTGACATCCACCGTTCAAAACTTCTATGGGCCACCCTAGTTCCCAATATTGTTTCCACTTCATTTATCTCTATGTTAACTTGTGAATAGGTCGGATCTCAAATATACATCAGGGTGGGCCCGATTTGATATTCATGAGGCCCATCGGTGCGACCTATTTGATGTACATGAAGCCGTTGGTGTGACCCATATAGTGTGGCCCATGTGATGTGGCCCGCTTGACATAAGAGGCCCATTGAGATGTATTTGAGGCCCTGGTGCGAGGCCCACCTGTTGTGTGTATTCGAGGCCCGATGTGATGTATGTTGGCCCATATGACGAGGCCTATGTGACATAAATGAGGCCCATCATGATTGTACGTGAGGCCATGTGCCCACTATATGTTTAGCCATATGTAGGCCACCCCTTGGGAGCAATGTTGGTTTGACGTCCACATTGCTGGGCAATGATGGTTAGATGTCCTCATTGTGACCTTCCCTTAGGCCTTGTTAGACCCATTCTCTTCATGGGTTAACCCAAATAAGTGGGCCCCATTCGCCGTAGACGGATGACTCCGTGCTATCGGATTTGATATAACCACGGTCAGGTGTCGATCCTTATACTATGGTTGATCGGCTGATCATCTATGGACCCTGCTTTGTTTATCTACTGATTATCGGTGCCGATTATTGAGACCGACGCCGACTTTTGACCCTGATTATCGGTGCCGATTACCGATGCTGACTATTGGTGCCGATTGTCGAGGCCGACGCCGATTATCGACCTTGGTTATCGGTGTTGATTATTGATGCTGATTATCGATACTGATTTTGAGTATGTGACAACATAACATAATAATACATGCCCATACACATCATCTGCATGCTTGTGATGAGATGAGTGATTGATCATAGCACATGCCATTGGGCATATTGTTATGGGACTCCTTGGAAAAGGGAAATGACCACATGAGCACGCAGTACGCGCATGATTGCTATATGACTAGCTTTTGTGATTCATGCATCTCGCATTGTGTGACATGTATACTATACGCCCTAGCGACATCAGGGCCATAGCCGCCACAAGCATATCGTGGTTGACAGAATTGGATACCAGAAATCTTGTTCTACATGGGGTGCTAAGATATCCCTGGGTGAAAGTCCCTAAACCCTTATGGTACCAGGAGGTTGCTCCAACGTCTAGACCGAGTGGGTGCATAAGCCCCGAGTGTCGATTACTAGAGGGTCGCGCTTTCCACTGTGTCGTGGTCGGTTGGAAGGGTGTGCGGCCTTACCCGCCCGAGGTAAAGCTAGGTCGAGTTTGACCAGCTCGAGGAATGGGTCCGCTATCGACGAGCTGAGTCCGATATTGGCAGGTGGATAGTGAGGTCTCTTCCACTCACCTTTTTGGGCGCGATGTTGCCGCAATCTGGTTCGGAGTGTACTAGACCCCAGTGATATTCCAGAATTGAGCTGTATTGATATGTAGACTTAGATGAGGATTCACATGCTTAAGTTGCATTTCGCATCGCATGACCTTGGTATGGCCGACATCATTCATGCCTTGCATTGCATAGCCTTGGTACGGCTAATGGTATTCATGGATTCATCAGCATGTTCCGCAGTACTCTGGTACTGTATAACTGTATTACTACCTTGCGCACACACTTTCACCACCCTTTAAGCTTCCCATAAGCTTATGCACGACAGTTGCGTGCAGGTGAAGTTGGACCGCAGCTGCGCTGAGGCAGGAGCGCATAACAGATCATCTTGGAGCCTTTTTTTATCTATTATCATTGTATTTCCCTTTATGCTCATTGTACTTATAAAGTTTTTGATCATAATGGAAATGTGATGGAGTTTTTGGTTGTTGTTTGTGGGTTATGCCTTTGGTTATGCTTATTACGAATCAAACTGACGTTGAAAATCCTCCTTGTAGCATCCCAGGATCAGAACCTAGCGAATGGGCACTGGGAGCCGAGAATGGGGTACTACGGAGGCTGTCGGCGCCGGATTCGACGATCGAAAATTTTGTGGGCCCGGTTTCCGAGTTTGGGACATGATATCTATAGGCTTAGTGTTCAACCTCTAAAAAAGTGGAGAGTTCATCCACATATTCGTAATAGAGCTTGGAATGCTCATTTAAGTGATTAATCACAAGAAGCTTGTCATGAAACTCTTTGGTATAGAGTCTAAAAGAATGATTAAGTGTGAAGAATTACCTAGATTTTATTTAAACAAAAAACACATTAAAATTTCCAAGGTTTGAATGCCCTTTATAAAGAATCAATTTGCAATGTTAAAAAAATAGGCAGAAAATGACACATTCGATCAATCAAGCGGTGCCTTCGATCGATCGAACATCCATTCGATAGGATCGAAGGACCTTCGATAAGATCGAGAAATTTAATAAATTAGATAGTTAGCTTGCTAAACATTTCTAGTCATGTTCAATCGATCGAGTGATGGAGCTTCGATTGATTGAGACCTATCGACAACTTGTTGAGAGGATCGAGCTCCTATCAAAAACTACAATTTTGGGCTCTCTTTCTTTTTCCTTTTTTTTTTTTTTTTTTTTTTAAAAAAAATTACATCTTTGTACTTCTTTAAAGCCTAACCTAGCATGTTCATTAAGGGTCTAAGGCTTAGTCTAGATGAATCAAATATTTACCTATGGGATGAATCATTTAAAGGTTGGTTGTTTTGGAATCTAAAGTGGTCTATGGCTAGTTTACCAAGGCACCTCATGATTTACCTGTTGTCTTTGGCCTTGATGCTTCAAGTCTTCAATATTCAATATCTTTCCATGTATACTCAACTGACTTAAGACACCCTAGCTCACATCATTGACAAAACTGAGGCACTAACAGAGCAGTTGCTTGATCTTTTGGAGTTTTTGATATATCTTGTATTTTTCCTTTCTAGCATTATACAAAATTTTTTTATAGTGGACATGTGATGATGTTTTGATTTTTGGTACACTTGTGGTTATGCTCATTTATATATAAAAAAAATCACCCTGAAACTCCTCCTTGTGGAATTCCACTTTCAGAACTTGGCATATGAGAAATGGGAACCAAAATCGGGGTACTAAGGAGGCTGTCACTGTCGGATTCAGAACTCGAAAATTATGTGAACCCGTTCACTAGGTTTGAGGCATGATAAGGACTATGACTGCATGCCCATGTCGTATGCATCTATGTGTGTGTTGATTCACTTCCCTCCAATTATTATTTTTTTCAAACAATTTAGATTTTTTTTTTCTACTAAAATCAATTAGTGTTGTTTGCAAACTGTCCAAATCCATTAAACTCGGCTCTTGTAACTAATCGTGGCCTTTAAGGTGAATTTTCTACAACTGGATTTATCCATGTCTATTAATTATGTCCATAAGTCATTTTTATCAGAGGAAATAAAGAACTTGGGGAGAAAAAAATACTTAGAGATTTGTATATTGAACCCTCTCCCTTTTTTATTAAGTGAATGGTAAAATTACATAAACTAATCTTAGAGAAAATGATAATAAATAAAATTTTTTTAAAAAAAGAACTAATACAAGAAAAGTAAGGAGCCCATGTCCTATGTCACTTCCAAATAAAGGAAAATGGCCCATGGCTCAATTATGTGAACAATTTGCAAGGCAAGTAAAAACAAATTCTTCACTACTCTCGCTCTTATTCTCTTAACTTATTTTTCTCCTAGTTTCTCTTGAATTTTTGTTAAGTCAGATCAAACAACCCTAGTGGGTTCATTTGGCTCAATTTGGTAGTATGACAAGAGGTCAAGATACACTTACAAAGTGGGTGGATTAATCCCTAGTAGCATCTGGTAAGGGGACCCAATGAACGTACGTGGGGCAGAATTGCTCCTAAAGAGAATGATCTCATTTAGCCCTTGTAAGTTGTCGCATCTTCTCATTTGGCCCTTGTAAGTTGTTGCATTTGCTTGTCAATCATACATTGTACATCATCATCGTTAAATCCACCCAATCATGTGCAAATTATTTGGAGCATGGAATATGCAATTGCATTTGGTCTCATGCAAACTTCATTTCGCATTTGGAAATGACAGGAAGGATTGAATTAATCCATGTTTCATATAATCCACTCCCGACAGTCAATAATACACGATTTCTGGTGGATTTCGAAATCCATTACATTTGTAGGCTTCACATAGATGCATGTGTTTTATCCACGCCGTCCATCCATATACACCTTTTACACATGACATTCGAGTTGCATATGTGTACAGGTGACCGACATCAATTGTGAGCTCTAGTCTGTTGATTACAATTTCATGGTCCATTAGATGCGGGTTTCACTTATTATATTGTTTTACCCAAAGGAAGAACTTGATTCCAAACTTGGAATTGGATGGTCAAAATACCATGGTATTTCCATATATGCGATCATTGTGCAATAATGGTGTTATTGCAAACTATATGCAAATTGCAAGGGATCATGCTATGCATCGAGTATGGAGATCAAATAACTGAGTTAAAGGTGTACCTGTTTAAGAAGTCATAGTCATAGAAGATGGCCGGAATCTTCTCATCTTACACCCTTAGATAAGCACCGTGATGGGATGAAAAGCTTCTGTTATATGTAGGGTTGGGGACCCAGCTCTGCTTATGGAGTTGAGAGGGTTGAGGAGTTTGGAACCCATCGAAACACATCTCCCTTAGGCTCCACACGAATTTGGTAATCCTAGTCCAACTAGAACACTGTATGTGTGACACAATTGTAGTGCACCACCCCTTACACGATTTTAAATGAATCACAACTGAGTGAGGTCCACTGGTACTCCTGATCACACTATCCAACCCTTAGGACAATCCAGATTGTTGATCAATAAGGCCCACCTTATAGAATTCTTACATTCTTCCACTGGTGCCATATTGATCAATGTTAATGATTACTCTTTGAAAACATTTTGAAAACATGTTTTAATTTTGAAGAAACATCCAAATGGTTAACCAATATAATTGTTGGATTATGCGGGTAACGCTATTAAATTCAGTCCATCAAGACCACTAGTATCGGATCGCGGCAACCATCACAATATTTAATCTAAGCAAAGTAAGACTAAGCACAGTCACAAATATTACCAATCTTAATGACATAAATGAGGAACTAGGTAGTGTGGTATAAGGATTACACACATAGTGTGATGATATGTGCCTATTCTTAAGAGATCTTGGAGCTTTCAAATGTCTCCAACAAGATACGTCTTTAGTTTTGCTTACTCAGAACAAATTATGGATATATAGAGAGAAGTAGAAATCAACTTTATATCAAAATCATCAAAACTCTATCAATGAGATCTCTTCAATGTTTATGAAAATAAAACACACTCAAGTCTCACCAACCGAATACATCTGTAGGATCAATGACTCCCATGGATATTACATGCTCCAAAAATAGTGTGATAGGGAGCCCTTTAGTGAGCGGATCCGTAATAATCTGCTTAGTGTCGATGAACTCCATAGACACCAAATGATTCCAAACTTTTTCCTTCACGATAAGATATTTGATGTCGATATGTCTCGACCTTGATGAATGCTTGTTGTTATTAGAGAAGGAAATCGCAACTGAATTATCGCAAATGATTTTCAATGGTTTCAAGATATGCTCCAATACTTGCAAACCTAAGAAGAAACGTTGTAACCACAATACCTGATTGGATGATTCATGATAAGCAATGAACTCAACTTCCATGGTGGATAAGATTATGGTCGACTGTTCCCACTTTTCCAAGATATATCCCTACCAACCATCATCATGAAAATGTAGGCTAAGGTGGACTTCTTTATATTAACGCAACAAGCATAATATGCGTTTGAGTATCCAACCATCTCTAAATGATAAGACATTTTGTATATGAGTCTGAAGTCCTTTGTTCTTTGCAGTTAGCACAACATCTTCTTTACAGCTATTCAATGTTGTATTCCTGGATTAGATAGATACTTGCCCAGCATTCCAACTGCAAAGGCAATATCCGGTCATGTGCAAACTTGAGCATACATGATGCTTCCTACTATTGACGTATACGAAAAATCATTCATCCGATTCTTTTCTAAATCATTTTTAAGACACTAGAACTTGATGAATTTATCACCCTTTACAATGGGCAATTGTCTAGGAATACAATTTTGCATGCCATACCTTTCGAGTAGCCTATTAATATATGCTCTCTGTGACAAGTTAAGCAGTTCGCATAATCTGTCACGACATATCTCAATATCGATCACATAAGAGGAATCACCAAGATCCTTCATCTCAAAACTTTGATGTAAAGCCCGTATCCTAGTACCGTACCATTTCACCAACTCCCACAATCCTCTTTGACGAATTCTGACTACCCGAGACCTGTAGACAGTAAATGCGCACGACCCTAAGTCGCATCCCAAAGATCTGAGTCGACTCAACCCGAAACCTATACCATAGCGACCGTGTCGTCGCTGTAGTTCTAACGGTCGTCTTGCGCACTAATACGATACCTAGGCTAGGAGTTGTGGGCCCGCGTATATCTTGAGGAAACGCCGCGCGTTGTAAATTCCGAGAGATTCCAGAGAATCTCTACCCGTGCTTTTCCCATCAATCAATCAAGTACAACCATCATTTCAACCCATGACTAGCCCATGCCTTTCTTCCCACCAAGACAAGCAACCCATTCCCAAAGTCAACTCTCATGTCACTCCTCTTACACCACCATACCTTTCATCGCATCTCTCCTTACACAACCATCATTCCTCTTACACAACACCACTCCTCTCTCATTTCACTCTATCCCATCTCAATTATCTACCCAAAATTCCAAGTAACTAAGAGAGAAAATCCTAAGGAGAGAAAAGAACCCAAGATCAAGACCCACTTTCCTACCCCAAATCTCACCATCCAACCCTCCAATCTTCATCATCATCCATCAAAGAGAAAGCCTAGGAGCTAAGGAGTCCAAGGAGCCAAGAAGAAGGACTATAGGTGGGTGTTTATAGGACTAGATTGTGATTTTGATGATGGGCCAAGTGGGGCCTACGATTAATGGTATGGATCCTATTTGGGGACCCAAGGTGTGGCTAATGGCCCGCAATGATTCATATATATAATCTATGATGAGGCCATTCTCCATAGACCCCACCATGATATTTATTTGATAATCAACATGTAGTGGTCATCTAGACCCTTGATCTTGTGGTGGGGATACTTGATTTCATATTTGTGGGCCCACATGTGGTGGGACCTATTTGATGTATGTATTGTAATGCTTGGAGGGGAGCTCATAGTGGCAGAGCTCCTCCCTCACACACACTCTCTCTCTCTCTCTCTCTCTCTCTCTCTTTATCTCTCTCTTTCCCTATTGATGGCCCACCTTGATGATGTATGTAATCTACCCACGCTGTCCCATTGTGGGACGCACCTTGCTGCCTGAACCGGGGCCCACCTCGTTGCCACATCCAGCCGGCCCACCTTGCTGCCCGTTTTCGGGTCGGCCTGGACGGAGGGAAAACACAGATGTTAGCTGGATATACAGCTAGTGGGCCATACACATGGACCCCATCTGATGTGCGTATGGCATCCACGCTGTCTATCAAGTGGGTAGGGCCCACCTGGCTGTCCGTAGGGTTGTACATGAACCAGGCTAGCCCGGTTAACTCGGTCGACTAGGCCCGAAAAAGCTTGACTTGGCCCGACCCGGAACTGAGTTTGGGTCGGGACAGGCCATTTTCTTCACCCCGAAACTGAGTTCGGGCCGAGTTCGGATAGGTCCCAGTTCGGCCCGACTAGGCCCGAAACCCGACTCGACCTGGCCCGACTCAGCCTGACCCGGCCCGACTCAGTCGAGTGGTATATATATATATATATATATATATATATATATATAATATATATATATATATATATATATATATATATAATATATATGGGATAGTTCACCGCCCATCGTTGAAGTGACAGTGACTCATCCACCTCACAGACGTATAACTTGAACGACCTAGATTCATCCAAATATAAAAAGGAACTATAATGTCCTGACTAGTTACATTTTTTGTGGAGTATATAGTTCAACTATCTAAACCATTGATCGAGGGCCTTGTAATGGGACGCAGATTACCTGCCAAAGCCCTTCCCATGAACTTGTTGTAAGGTCTAAAACTGGTCCGAACTCACCCAATTGCTGACTGGGCCGAGTTCGGGCTGGACATGTTGGCCTAGTGACCGGGTCGGCCTAGGTTTGGCTAGTAACCGGGCCGGGTTGAGCCCAGTTCGACTAGGATCGACTCGCGTACACCCTAGCTGTCCGTTTGGACAGGCCTGAACGAGGGGAAATATAAATATTAGCTTGGTCCATGGGGTGGCCCACCCATGTGGACCCCACCCTGATGTATATGTGGTGCATCCTCACCGTCCAGCAGCTGGGACGGTGGGACCCACCTGTATGTGGTGTATCCTCACCGTCCAGCAACATGGACGATGGGACCCACCTATTGTATATGTTGTATCCACACCATCCAGTCCAGTGTGGACGGTGTGACCTACCTGATGTATGTATTATCCACACCGTCCAGTCCAGCATGGACGGTGTGACCCACCTGATGTATGTATTATCCATGCCGTCCAAGGTAGCGGCCCACCATGATGTATTTTATCCACACCGTTTAGTGGACAAGCCCACCGTGATGTATATTATCCACACCGTCCAACCCAACAGGGCCAACAGCCCAGCAGGCCCACTTTGATGTGATGAGGCCCACCAATTATATGTGAGGCCCACTTGTTGTATGTGAGGCCCACTTGCTGATGAGTCGGTCCACTTGCTGATGTGAGAGGCCTACCTGTTGTATATATGAGGCCCATGTGATGAGGCCCATTGTGATGTATGAGGCCCATGTGTGAAGCCCATCGTGATGAGGCCCATTGTGATGTAAGAGGCCCACCAGGATGTGTGTGTTATATGCACACTATCCATTTAATTAGATGGACTATGGACCGCCTTATGCAGGCCCACCATGATGTATGTGTCATACGCCCAGCATGGGCTACCTCGTGAGGCTCGCCTTGATGTATACACTATACACGTTGCCCATCCATCTTCCAATTAGCGTAAGGGCCATGGGCCCCTGTTATGATTCCGATTTCAATCCCCAATGGACTGCACCGTAAGACAATGGTGGTTAAATGTCCACTGTTGTAAACTTTCCTAGGGTCCATTGTTAAGCCCACTTCCACCCTTGCCCTAATGGGCTAACCCAAACTATTGGGTCCCCACTGATGTTAGTAATACTCATTGGGCTAACCCAAATTGTTGGGCCCCCATTGATGATGGTGCTTCCCACCATACCATGTAGGAATTATCCAAACCTTGGAACCCACCCTGTACTCATATCGGGCCCCATTGGAAGGCCCAGTTTATTGCACAATAAAATGGTGAGGAAGCCCACTTTATTGTACATGTTTCATCCTCTCAACTCACCTTGTTGTGTAGCCATTATAATCAGCCCTTGCCATAGATGGAAGAATATGTGGTATCAGATTTGGTATATTCACTATTGAAGCTTATCTCGATTCATGGGTTAGATCCACCATCCTTGCAGGGGACCCCGCCTTAGGATATATGATATGCTAGTACCTTGAGTAGGTTATGATAGTCTAACATGGGCCATTCCATATAAACTTCTATATGTCTAGTGAGGCATATTGTTCAACCCCTACTCTTGTAAGTAACATACCGGTTAAGGCCGATCATCGCCTGCTATATCTGATAATCATGCTAGTGTACTTAATCTAGTAGGACACACTGTGAACATTCTTAGTATAACATCATGATACATGCCCATATACATCATTTGTATGCATGTTGTGAGGAATGTTTGATTATAACATATGCCATTGGGCTAAGATGTTTCTGGGACTCCCTGTGAGACGGAGTTGCCCCACACGATCGCGCGGTACGTGCAAGTTTGATGTATGACTGGATAGTAGGAGTCATGTATCTCACATTTCATGTGACATGATCACTTGGTACCCCAGCGACATCAGGGTTGTGGACTCCATAGGCACATTGTGGATGGTCAGATTGGATACCGAAAATATTTGGTTCTAGCATATGGGTACTTTAGATGTCCGTGGGTGAAAGCTCCTAAACTCTTATGGTACCAAGATGTTACTCCAACGTCGAGACTGAGTGGATACATGAGCGCCTGAGTGCCGAATATTAGTAGGCCGCGTCTCCCACTGTGTCATGGTCGGTTGAAAGGGGGTGTGGCCTTATCTGCATGAGGGTAGGGGGCAAGGTTAGGCTAAGTTTGACCAGCTCATAAATGGGTCCGCTATCGACTAGCCGGGTAGATATTAGCAGACTACTGGCCAGGCGGGTAGTGAGGTCTTTTCCACTTGCATGGTTGTGCGTCCAGTTTGGGTGGCAATCTAGTATAAAGTGTATTAGACCCCAGTGATATTCCAGAGATGAACTGTATTGATATGTGGACTCGATAAGGACAGCATGCATGCGTTGCATCTTGCATATGACATTTGGCTACATAAGCCTTGCATTGCATAACCTTGGTATGGCTGACAGCATTCATGGACTTGCCAGTATTTCTGTTTACTTTGATATTATATGCTTGGTACATGCATTGTGCACACACGCACACACCCTCTAAGCTTCGTTGTAAGCTTATGCACGACCGTTGCGTGCAGGTGATGTTAGGTCGCAGCAGAGCTGAGGCAGGAGCTTGTGGCAGATCTTCTTGGAGCTTTTGGTTATTCTTATATTTCCCTTTCCGCATTGTACACAAATGATTTATTATAGTGGATATATGGTGATATTGTTTTGTGACTTGGTTATGCTTGTGGTTATGCTCCTTTACAAAAAAAATCATATACAAAATCCTCCTTGTAGGATCCCAGGATCGGAATTTGGCATATGGGTGTCGGGAGTCGAGAATGGGGTACTACGAAAGCTGTTGGCATCTGATTTGGCGATCGAGAATTCTGTGAGCCCGGTTTCTGAGTTTGGGGCATGACATTTGAGATACGAATTTCTTGGTATCGCTCAACATTCTTACGTCACTACTAGCCAAAAAAATATCATCAACATACAAAACCAATATGACGAACTTGCTCCCACTGATTTTAACATAGATACATTCATCTGCAGTATTTTCTACAAAACCATGTGAGGAAATTACTTCACGAAACTTTAGGTACCACTGTTGTAATGCATGTTTCAACCCATAAATAGATTTCTTTAGTTTACAAACCATATATTCTGAGTCATTAGGTACAAAACGTTCAGGTTGTAACATATATATGTTCTCGTTTAGATCCTAACTGAGAAATGCAATCTTTGTATCCATCTAATATAGTTCCAAATCCATATGTAACAACCCGAATTTTTCCCAACCTGGGATTAGACGTCCCTAGGCGATGGGTCAATCCTAACACAGGTTTAACTTCTCAAACACTCAATTAAAGCCTCAAATCCCTTTTCAAACCATTTTCTTCAGAAATCCCACCCTTCACTACCTTGTTCTTTCAATTTTTCTAAGCACTTTCATCCTAGACACTATCCTAAACTAGCTAAGTATTATAACTTGGATCACTTTATATACAAACTACAAAGGCCCAGGTACCACCTCAGACCGAAATCACCCAGGACTAAATCCTTTAGAAGTGAGGCGAGAATTAGCCAGTGTTGAACTCGAGTACCTGTGAAATTAGCACCAATCACTTTAAATACGATCTGCAAGACTCAAAACTTGTAAAATCATTGACGCTAGGTTACCCTAAAATCTAGGATCAATCTCATTACCCGGCTGCTCTCGGGAGTATCTCGAAACTCCGTATCGGATCTGGACCACACGTCGGAAGTCCGATTAACACGAAGTTAAGGAACTAGGACCGCCTTGCTGGGCTTGACAACTATTTCGGAAATCAAATCCAGACAGTGTCCCACGGCTGTTCGCTTGAGTCCGGAGCGAGAGAGTGTGAAAATACTTGTTTTCTTTACAAAATAAATATCCTGAATAGTAATCTGGCACGTGTTGCTTGCGGATCAGTTTTAAGCAACCAGACCATCAGAATCAGACCAAATTACACCCTCGGATCAGGAGAAATCTCATACACATTTACATGTATTTGGAATATCTGATCGAGATCCGCTGACTGTTGAACTGAAACTGGTCCGCCACGGGTGATCTGGAATCCCGACCGGAACGAAAACTTAACTCCACGTAGATTCGGTGTTGGTGAGCTTAAGTCCGACCTTTGGCTCAAGGAGGCTTGCCAGAAGTCCTCCGTTGAGCTGGAAAAGTCCCGCTTTGGTTATAACCTAAGTATACTTTGACCTAGAGTCTATTTTGGTTAGTTTTTAGACTATATAAGGACCTTAAACCCTCTCTCATGGCAGCCATACAAATTTGAGAGAAACCCTAGAGAGAGAAGAGAGAAAAGAGAGAGAAAGTGTGGGAGCAGTGGGAGAATCTCCCTGCCACTCTTCCCTGCCGCTATACGAGTTCCACTGCTCCATTCTCATCGCTTTCCCAGCGATTCCGGCATCATTTCTAGGTAAGAAACCCTAACCCTGATCTGATTTGGGGTTTTGATAGTTGTAGGTTATGCTATAGCTAACCTATTTCGTTCTATAGGTTACCAAACTGCCGCATACGAAAGCTTAGCAAACCTATTGGATTTGTTACGATTCTATGACAAAAGGTGCGGACTTTAGGTGTATAGGTTACAGTTTTCAACGCTCTCAATGTTAGATAATGATAGATTCATGATCTGCATGCAATTGCACATGTACAAAGTGCCGTCTGTTTTCCGTTTCGATTAAAGATGAAAAATATGGAATTCTACATACTCTAGGTATTTGTAGAAAGTACCGTATACGTATAAATTTTGGAAATATGTTTGACATGATTATTTGTTGTATGAATATGTTATACATGGATAAAATACTTGTTTGGCGAAAGGACTCGCCCTAATACATGTTTTGCTAATATACACTATGTATTTAGAAATAGTGTATTCTAGAAAATACCGTATACGTATACATTTTGGAGATGTGTTTGCCATGATTATTTGCTGTATGAATATATTATATATGGATAAAATACTTGTTTGGCGAAAGGATTCGCCTTAATATATGATTTGCTAACATACACTATGTATGTTAAAATAGTGTATTCTAAGTGTTTGTGAAAATGACCGAATGAGTATAGAATTCTCATTCGTGCTCGCCATGACTAATTGTCATGGATTTATGATTGTTGTATTGGCGATACCCCTTTGACGAAAGGATTTGTCCTAAATCATGCCACGACCAAAATACACTATATATGCTAAAATGTGTGGTCCAAGTGTTTGTGGAAATGACTGAATGAATATGGAACTTGGATTCCTGCTTGCCATGACTATCCGTCGTGGGTGTATGCGTGTTATGATTGGGGCAACTCTCTAGTGAAAGGATTTGGCCTAATGCCTATGTGATCAACATATGTTATGTATGTTGATGTATGCATTTTAAAGTGTTTGTTGAAATGTTTGAATAAGTAGTAGTTAGTAAATTGTAATGTTTAAGGGTGTTGAGATATGATTCTCAACTCCTTTAACTATGTGTATGATTTCCTTGGATAGCTGTGTGATTAGGAATTGAATATGTATAAACTCATGCTTGTGTTGTGCTTCATAACATGCTCAATTGATTGTATGATTTTATCTGTGTAATGCATGTGTTTAAATTCATGTTTACGTTGTATGATCCGTCATGGGTGATGGGGGAGTGGAGCAACGATTCCGTGCAACAGCCCTGGCAGCCCTAAACGGATAATATCAGACTTGGGTTGTATGATTTGAATCTTGATTCATTACTGCTTTAACTATCTGCAATTAAATGCGATTGGGGTTATGATTATAGTCCAGGCAATCGGTAACGAAATTGAATTCGTGGCTGAGATTCATTTACCACGTGAGATGTGTTCGACGAACTCGAGTCGTACTTCGGTTGGCCACACGAAGTGCTTATGCGCTTCATATCGTTCAACTTGTGTGCTCGAGCTAGCCGAGCTCGTCAAGTAACCCGATCTGTCTAATCTATGTTTACCATGTTTGGACGCTACTGCTTGAACCTAGGGTACCAAACTTACCAGTGAAATCCCTTTTAACCATGATACCTCGATCCGCTAAGACTCATGAGCCGGGCATGGTGGTATGGGACACCGTGGTCGAGCTGTCGGCCTACGCTGGGGCCACGTGCCTCCTCGTAGTGACCAGTGAGCAACCAGACTCGTGAGCCGATTATGGTGGTATGGGACAATATATTCGTGCTGTCGGCCTACATTGATAAGGTGATGGGGGAGTGGTGCAACGATTCCGTGTAACAACCCTGGCAACCCTTTGTAGTCACCTCGAGCATACTCTGAATTGCGGTGAGACGACGAGTTTTGTCGCAGTGTATAGAGTATGAACTAGGCCTGTATCTGTATAGTGATGAACCGTTAAAAGGGTGATGGGGGAGTGGTGTAACGATTCCGTGTAACAGCCCTGGCAGCCCTTGCAACAACCTAGAAAACACACCATCGTCTGAGATTAACTAGGACTGATGACCCTAGAATGGATCATGTTTGGGAATGATACAAGGGAGGTACCTTAGTTTCCCAATACTGCTGTTTGAAATGGACTAATAATAACTCGGTAATCACGCTCATCATGTATTGCATGTGCCTGGAAGATGTGGAGCACTGAGGGATGAAAGCATGCCGCAAACGAAGAGGGTGTCGCATAAGGGAGTATGTCAGTGAGGGCATACATCATGTCATTCATACTTGCATTAATAAGAGTAGTTAGAATTGTTTGATTTTAGTACTTTATCATTATTGCTTGACTGAATTGATAACATGTTAACCTATGCTTTATTGTTCCACTGAGTGATCACTCACTCCCACGTTATGGGACGGTTTTTTTAAATACCAACCAGACCCTGTTGTAGCTGCGGGTGTTGGCGATGCTGTGAGGCGGAGCCAGACCTCTGCGACGATGAGGACACTTTCTTGTATATGTTGTTTTCTGGCGGCTTCATGTGAGCCGTGCCTTGATCGACCGGGTTACAGGGATGTTGACTAGATGACATTACACCTTTGGTATATTTTAAAATTATACTTGTAATTCTTTAACCTGGTAACATTATCACACTCTGGAGACTCACCATAGTTTATATATGTTATCTATCTATCACAGTCTTCCACTTGCAATTTAACTGTCTCTGGAGTATGATATTCGGTTTTGGCTTAATCTCGCTCATGTTCAATGCACTAATACAGACAACATTCAATCATCATTATCTATGTTGCATAAGTGATGTTCTGGAAACTCGAGAGTTGAGTTATGCTCGACCCTCGATTTTTCGGGATGTTACACCATATGAACCACAAGAGCCATTATGATACTAAATGAGTCTTTCTTATATACTAGTGAGAAAGTCTCCTAAATCAATAACTTCACATTGGTTAAAACCCTTGGCAACAAGCTTGACTTTATATCTTTCGACATTACCCTTGGAGTCCCGTTTGGTTTTAAATACCCATTTACAACTAATCGACTTTATTCCTTGGGGTAGCTCAGAAGATCCCATACTTGATTATTTTTCGGGAATTTCAATTCATCCTTTATGGCATTAATCCAACGATAATGGTTAGCACTTTGTTTGGCTTGTATAAAAGATTTAGGATCCTTTTCCACACGTATGTCAAACTCGTGCTCCTGCAGATATATGATGTAATCATCTGAAATTTTAAGTCTCTTTTCTTTTTCAGATCTTATTAATATCTCACTCTCTTGAATGTGATTTTGATTTCCTTCCTTAATAGGTTGTATAGGAGGTTCATCGTGGTAATCTGTAGTGACTATAGGCTCAACTGCAGGCTCCATACTAACGTGGTCTGGCATGACTGTGACAGAAGTCGCTGTCCTTTCTTCCTCAAATGCAAAATCCACAATGTTCGTACTCCCACTATTAGTGTCCTTAATGAATCTTCGATTTTTAGTCTCAATAATCCTAATGAAGTGGGAAGGACAGTAGAATCGATAACTTTTAACCTTTTCAGGAATCTTATAAAGAAATAATTTATGGTTCTGGGATCGAGCTTTCTTTCAGATGGGTTATAAACTTTGACCTCAATAGGACATCCCCAAACATAGATATCGGAGACTTGACTATCTCCCATTCCACAACTCAAAAGGGGTTTTACTTATAGCCTTTCTAGGGACCCTTTTAAGGGTATAAACTGCATTTTTAATCGCATCACCCCACAAAGATTCTGTCAATGTCGAATTTCTTATCATGCTACACACCATATCCATAAGGGTGCAATTGCGTCTTTCAGTCACATGATTCTGATCTGGAGTCCCATATATGGTGTATTGGGCGACAATACCACAATCTTTTCGGTATCTAGCAAAGGGTCCTGGATTGCGACCTGATTCATCATATGTGCTATAGTATTCACCACCACAATTAGACCTGATGACCTTAATCTTCCTATCAAGTTGATTTTTAATTTCAGCCTTATAGATTTTAAAGACATTTAGGGCATCCGATTTTTTACTAATAAGATAAAGTTAACCAAAGCGAGAGTAGTCATCTATAAAGGTGATAAAATATTTGTGCCTACTCCAAAATGCTGTAGGAAATGGCCTACAAATGTCTATGTCTATCACCTCAAAGAGTCATACACTCTATGTGATAATAAAATCAACACATATTCTATAGTCGGAGAAGTCTAGAGAATGAAGAATTCATTCTCGCACTAACATATCTAACTCTCACGAGAACTATGACATAATCGGCTATGCCACAACATGGAGAAATTTTCATAGTCTAGTCTTCACTTAAATTGTACTTTATTTTCATGCAGGGCATTTACATTATAAACGTGTGAAACATTCAAGTCTAATTGGTATAGGTTGTTTACCTTTACCATAGAGCCAGTGCCAACATTAATTGAATCAAAGTAAATACTCAATTTTTTATTATCAAATTTAATTGAATAACCTAATTTATCTAAACAAAAAATGGAGATCAAATTAATCCTTATAGAAGGCACACAAAATGTATTTATTCAATCCAATAAATGACTTGACCCTAACCTAAGCCTACAGACTCCAACTGCCACCACGTCAACTTTAACGCCATTGCCTACATATACTGAGCGTTCTACATCAGTTGGTGGCCTGTTCTATAGCAAGTAATACATAGTAGTACATATGTGAATAGTTGTTCCCGAATCTATCCACCAAGAATCTACCGATACATCAGTTAGATTGGACTAAAAACAAACCAGAATTGAATTATTACCCTTCCTTACGAGCCACTGCTTCCACTTTTTGCAGTCTTTCTTTTGATGGCTCGGCTTCATTCAAAAGAAGCAATTATTCTTTTTAGCGCACTTATGTTTTGATCGTTCTCAGGTTGATTGCCAATTGGAGAAGCTGAAGGACCTGGAGGACCTGAGGATCCCTTATCAAAACCATGTTTCCTTTTTCAGTTTCCATTATGTCCACGTCCATGTCCTAAGGTTAAAAGATTAACATTCTCTACATTTTTAGATGATTCTGGAGGTTCAGATTTTTTCATAGCAAGGTCCAACTGTAAGCACCCCAAACTTTCTTTATGGACTCTTTCTATTGAACATAATTGGACCTGGTTAAGGCAAGAATATGATGCGTTTGAGTTGGAATTGTAACTGATTACAAAATATACTCACATTAGTAGATTGTTTACATGAAAAAAATTCATGAACAAAATTGAATACCAGACAAAATTTATCAATTCAATTGATTGGGGCCTTCAATTGAACTACTTAGGATGAAGATAGGCTCAACCATTTAATCCTGATGAGAATTGGTGACATCATCATTACTCATCCTGTGGAGGCAGTCATATCATGCAAGTGACTCTCTTTAACATGAAGTTAAGCGATGCCAATTATATAAATTGAGACACTCAACACCTGTGGGTTGGATGAGTCTTTCAGCTTTACATCACTAGTGTCATTTACTCCACCCCATTCATGTCCTTGCCAAATGGTGATCGTCTGTGTTTTCATCACTGTCCGCATGAAATGTGAATGCAACTGTATGCAATCCTCTAACTCAATCCCAATATCACAAGTCTGTACCCATAAAATTTTCACCGATTGAGGTCACTATGGTGGCTAACATAACCGGATCCAATCTCACAAATATGATTTAGGATTGTGATTTTAATCCTTTCCTCAACGGATTAAGTATGAATTAGTCCGATTTGGCCCATTAAGTAGCTGACATTGATAGTTGAAAGATGGAAAATCCATAGGATGAAACAAAAGATTATGTTTCCCATCCAATTCTAGTAGTCGATGTCAGCTCCTAAAAGATGGGTAATGGGCCCAAAAAATGGTTCTAACCAAGACTTTATATGATCTGAACATCATCAATGAGTATTTAATGTCTGCCCTTTAACTTTCATAAGTTAGACAATAGAACAATTTAGATAAATAGTTAAATCCTTACATTAGTGTCCATAAATTGGACGGTTCAGATCCTATACTTAAGGTTCACATGATGAGCGGTCCATATGCTTAAAGTCCATCTAGTGAATGAACCAGATAGAACATTCATTGGTAAACTTGAATAGATGGTTCAGATCAAAATACCAATGAAAAACAATGGCAGGGAAGCCTTAAATAAAGGTCCAAAATAGGGCCCACAATGGGCATCAAAACATTCCTAAGGATTAGGCTTGGATTAATCAGGATAATAGGTTCAAGACATCCAAAAGATAGGCCCAAGCTAGGCTCGTATACATGGCCCACTGATATAGCCCATAAATGGAATGAAATGGCCAATGGGCCCGCTTGATAGCCAATGCAATCAGGCGCTAGCCCGTTTTCAAGGGCAAATGAATAAAATAACCCAGTCGGTTGTTTCTAGAGGAAATAAGGGCGTGTTTGATTTTCGGTGAAATGGTAAATCGCGCGTAAAAAAGTAATGATTATTTCCCCGTGAATTTACAGCATACCTGATATGACTGCTTACTTTTTGACACAAAAATCAAGAATATTATAAAATATATGTGGGTCCCACTGTGATTCATTTCGCTTATCCACACCGTTCATCCATTATTACATTTGAATTCATAGCATGAGTAAAAAATTGAGGCATACTCAAGTGGACCACGTCATACAAAAAAGAGAATCGAATACTTACCGTTAAAAACTTTGTAGGGCCGCTGTTTCTTTTGGCATGGGCCATTTGAGTGTTAGATTTGCTTCATTTTTATCTCATGCTCCAAAATATTGTAATAAAATGGATGGACGGAATGGATATATCATATGCGTTACCTTGAAGTTAAAAAATTAAAATTACCTCTTTTTAACCAATTTCACAGGCACAAATTCCTGTGCATTTTCAAACAAGATGAAATCGTAATAATTATCATTTACCGTGTATTTCCCATTGTTTTGAAAAAACAAATAGGCCCTGAAAGGAAAGGAGAAGAATAGGGGGGAAAGAACCCTAACCCTAGTAGCAGCCACCCCTACTCTCTCTTTCCCTTGCTAGAATTCGGCCCATGCTGAATGAGGATGATTGTAAGATTACTCTCTGTCGGAGATGACGCTATACCGGGAGCTATACCAGGATGAATCCATGACCCACATGAAAGCAAAAGGGAAAGAAAAGCTTAACCCTTATATTCCTTTGTTGGATCCGGTGGTTGCAATCGACGATTCCAGCGATCTAGTAGCACCATTGAAGGTCCAAAAAATCTTGACAGATGAAGGAGATTGTTGCTTGCTGCCACCATAAATGGTGGCTGTTATCTTCACAGGCGACAACAGTTTCAAACAACCACGATGAGAAACGTTATGTCGTTGTTTGTAAGGGCTACCAGAATCGGGAATGTCCAAAAGGGTTCGATGGTTCTACCGATATCCACTTACCACAAAACAGAGGACTTCATGGCTATTGTTTGTAAACTAGATGGCTGTCGGACGTCAGTGGAGGAGAATAGGTTTGCTGTCGTTCATGGTTGAGGTGTGATCATGTTCATCATTCCCCTCCCTTTTTAAAAAGGGTTTTGGGAACCCTCTGTTTTCTGGCGATAATGGTCGTTGCCTGGATCTACATCAACAGTGATGGCTATTAATAAATATTGTTGATTTTTCAAATATTTTTAATTTTATCTATCATATATATCTATATATATATATATATATATATATTAAATGTTTGAAAAATATCTTTTTTTATGGGTTTTGGGAATAATCCCACGTTGGAAAAGGAGGAGGAGAATTTTTGGTTTAAATGAGAATGGTGGAGTATTGTAATGTTTACCCACCTAGTCCGATGAGAATCGAGCTTGGGTGTTCCGGTGTGAGAGCTCGGGCACGGGCTCGGGATCGGTCTCGGTCACGAGCACGGGCTCGGTGCGAGGGCGTGGGTATGTGAGGCAGTGCGGCTATAGAGGCGCTAGTGGCGCACTTTGCACTTCGCACGAATGAGGATCCTTAGTATATATAGAGGCTGAAAATATGACTATTGCAGGGAAGTTTAACTCCTCATGTAATTCATTGCAAACCATGCAGAAACTGCTGCATGTGGCTAGCCCAATAGCTAGAAATAGCTAACTAGTATCTCACAAGAGTCATCATGCAACAACTGTTATGACTTATGCACAGTGGCTAGAAACTGCTAATAACGACTAGTTTATCCAATAACTAGAAAATGGTTAAATGAGATTTATTTCCCTGGACCATAACCCTCAGCCACCAATGCCTATATTAGCAGGGCCTGGATGGGTTTCCAATCCATTACAACTCACTCCAATAGAACCCATACGAACCATAGCCACTCCACTCCTATAGACTAGAGATTCCAGTAAGACAACAAGATTCATCTGAACCATTGCCTGAAGATCAGACCAGCAGTGTGGTCTAGAACGGTTCATCTGAACCATTAACTGGAAAACAGACCAGTGCAGTGGTCTAATTTACACTTTTTCTTCTCTCTTTTTCTGGGATTTTTCCTTTTATTTTATGCCAGATACTGTGTAATAGAGTTCCATTAGTTGGCCTTCTTTTTTTGCTGAACGTAGACCCACACCAGGCTCGTCGTTTCCTAGAAGCAATTTGCCTATAACCTTTTTAGCATACTCAATTTACTTGAGTAGGGGTAAATAATGTTTTAAGGATAGTGTTCCAAACGTGCTTCAGCCTGTCTTTATTTCAGATCAATTTGGATTTTTCGGTTTCCATATTTTACAAAAAAATCATTATTTCTGTAATTTTCTCAACAATCTTAAAGCGTTATTTGCTGATGGAAGTCGATAACCTATCATCTATCAAGTAAATGAATCAGGACTTGATTCGTCTTGACCGGTTCGATAGAACCAATTTTACTAGATAACAAGACAAACTCAAGTTTCTTCTGACGGTGCTGAAGATCTTCTATATCTTAGATCCAAATTTGCAGTCATTGCCTGAAGCAACTGAAGTAGACACACCTGAACAGATCGCTGCCCACACCAAACAAGCTGAAGACGAACTCCTGTGTCGTGGACACATTCTGAATGCGCTCTCCGACCAACTGTACGATCTGTACACAAACATTATCAATAAAAGAAATCTGGATCGCTCTGGAGTTCAAATACACAGATAAAAAGAAGGTACAAATAAGTTTCTGATTGCCAGGTATTTTGACTATAATATGGTAGATAACAAACCGCTGCTAGCCCAAATCTAAGAACTGTAGCTAATAGTAAACAAAATAAAAGCCATTAAGATTGATTTTCCTGAATCATTCCAAGTCAGGGCTATTATCGCTAAATTGTCATCGATGTGGAAAGACTATAGAAAGAAGTTGTTGCATAAAACTGGGGACTACACACTGGAACAAATCCAGAAACATCTTAGAATTGAGGAAGAATCCCGTAACCACGATAAAAAGAATGACAACGGGAATTCCTCGTCTAAAGTGCATGTTGTAGAAAATACTAATAACGAGAATCCCGAGAAGAACAATTCCCTAAAACCCAATAAAAGGAAATTCAAGAAAAACACCTCAAAGAAGAATGGAAAGTTTAAAGGCTCATGCCATGTCTATGGGAAAAACAGGGCACTATGCTCGAGTTTGCTGATATTGCAAATCTAAAAATGAAGCAAGTGCAGTAGAAGAAGGCGATATTGTGGCTATGATTACTGAGGTTAATACTATCTAAGGAAAGGTTCCTGGTTGGTGGTATGATACTGTTACTACCATACATGTGTACTACGACAGATCAGCCTTCAAAACCTATGAGGAATTGACCGATGGTCAAGAAGTCCAAATGGGTAATGAAGTCCGATCGAAGGTTATCGGTAAAAGAACTGCCTGTAAGACCCTAACCCAAGTATGCACACCATTTCTTTAGGTCACGTGGTCCCACCGGTCAAATTCCGGTGACTCGCGACCTTCGGGTAGTGTTTGCGGTCATCCTTGAGTTCAGTCACGTTGACCCGACTCGGATCGACTCAAAACCTATACCATCTTGTCCGCATCATCGCCGTGGTTCCGATGCCACGTCCCGTGCATCCATCTGAGTTGTAGATCATAAGTTGTAGGCGCGCATCATTTTGAGTCTTTGATCATATTTGTGGAACCCACCTAGTAGGGTGTACACGTTTTCCCATGAGGCCCATCCTAATGCACCTTCTCCCATAAAGGCTACCCTAGCTAGCTACTTAACCTACCTAGAGCCTAGCAATTCATGATGAGTTTTCTTCCCCATAACCCATCATTACTTCTCTAAACAAGAAAATCCATCATTGTTTTTTCTCCCGAAACCTTACATGCAATCATAACTCCCCCACAACAACTTATCTCTCTCCATTCTCTTTCATTTTCTCTTCTTTCTTTCCTTGCTAGCCTTGGACATCCAACCCATCTTCCCTCCATTCCAGCCCCTTTTCTTTCTTATTTTCCCTCCATCTCACCATTACAATCTCATCTTGGCCATTGATTCATGACCCTTGAAGCTTGAGGTACATGGTGATGGTA
The DNA here is from genome assembly GCA_021015155.1 of Magnolia officinalis. Taxonomy (NCBI): domain Eukaryota; kingdom Viridiplantae; phylum Streptophyta; class Magnoliopsida; order Magnoliales; family Magnoliaceae; genus Magnolia; species Magnolia officinalis. Next base: position 28,146,684 of record JAJHSJ010000010.1, on the reverse strand, counting down.
GAAGCTTGAAGATCCAAGAGGTGGGTGCTCTCCTAGAATGGAAATTCTGATTTCCTTGCTTATATATTCTTATTTCTTTCATGAGGGAGGTGTAGGACCCACCAATCATTGGTGGAGATCCTACATAATCCCATGGGTGTGGCCAACGGCCCACCATGTGCATGCATGATCCATGCATGGGGCTATTCTCTATGCCCCCCATCATGTTAGTTTTCTTAATATCATGGCATGATTGGGTCATATAGACCCTAGATCTCTGGTGGGGGTGGCATCCCCACCTTAGATTTTGATTCTAGACTCATGCATGTTTAAGATCTAAGATGTACTTGTTAATGTATGCGTGATGTATGGTTGTGATTGATTTTGAAGGGCTCATAGTGGTGGAGCCCTTCTTATGGCTGGATCTTTATTTTTTTCTTGTAGATAACCTCTAATTATGTGTGTGTGGCCCACCTTCTGGACCAAAAAAATTCAGACGTCCGTGGAGGTTGGACGTTCATGACAGTCCGCCTTGGACATGTGGCCCCAAAAATCACATAAATGGGGCACATGTAAGGGGTTTTTATTATTGGGGAAGGTCTGGATGTTTGTGGGCCCACTAGGGTGGTCCATCCTATGATTTTCTTAGATTAAATGCCATTTTAAATAATGTTTATATTTAATTCTTTTCAGTTATATGTTGTTGTCCAGAACTGTCTAAACAGGTTTTTGGGTCAACTTGAGTTTAGATTTTGGGGCTTTTAGTGGAGAGTTTTGTACTAAGTAATATATGAATTTTGAAGATGTATGTCCCACCTATAAGCATGCCAAATTTTAGCCTTAACTGATCTCATTTGGGTCTCCAAAAGAGTGGGCCGATGTAAGTATGTTGCTGGATTTTTTGCTGTAAATTCCAGCAACATTGTCTCACATAAAACCATAATTTAAAAATATTTTCTCTAATGGTGGGCCATCTTTATAGATTTTTCCTTATTGTTTACATGATGAGGGATCTTGGCCCTAAATTTTTAGATTTTTAGAGGCCCTGGACCCACTCTATTGGAGTGCCCAAAGTTGGTACAGCAACATACATTGCCGGAATTTTCTGCTACCTTGTTGTCCTCTTGAGTTGTAGCTGATTTTGGGCCCCAGCCCAGCTGGACTTGTGTATGTTTACTGGAGCCCACCTCTGATGTATCTGAGGTCCATGTGGACCATGTATGTGGGGCCAACCAGCTGGATTAGCGTCCCCTACTAGACGTCCAGCATGGTGGACCGTCCATGGACTGGCCCACCATGATGTATGTTTTGTGTCCACGTCGTTCCCCCCTCTATGGTGGCCCATGTGGAGTGTGGGACCACCCCAGGTGGATGTCCCATGTGGGGCCACCTCAGGGATGTGTGGAGCCCACTTTGATGTGTGTATGGGCCAGGACGTCCAGGCCTTAGGATGCCGAGGCCATGGGCTGCTCCTGGGCCTGCGGCCCAGTAGCAGGCCCACCTGTTTTGTGTGTACTACTCTCTTTCTCCATCTGTGGGGCCCCCTATAAATATTGTTGGCCTTATGGAAATATTTTTCACATGTTTTAACAAGTATCTGGGCTTCAGCAGGCCCAAATTGTTGATGGACTGAAAATCTAGTAAGGGCCCAAATGAATATTATTTTGGACTCAATTGTATGAGATGTGGGGCCCCCCTTATTGAGAAAGCTGGGGTGCATGATGCACACCTATTTTGGGCTTGATTAATGCATAGTTTGGCTACCCCTTTTTATGGTCCTTGTGGACCCAAGTATGACCAGATTTTTGGGACTTCCTAGTGGGCCCAGAGTAGGTTGGAACGTCCCACCTTGGCCCAACCATATGTTGGGCTGATTTCCACCATTTAGATGGACTTGTGGGCTAGATAAAGGTGATTTTGGACCCTTGGTTGCCCACTTAAATGTACTAGTTTTTGGACTGATGTAAAAAGGCCCATTCCACCCAACTTAGATTTGTTTATGGGCCATGTATTTGTGCCCATGGGCTACCCCTTAAGTTCACCTAAATGTATGGGTCTTGTGGCCAATGGGACTTGGGCTTTGGGGCTTGTTTCCCCTCCTTGGGTCATGATTGTTAGATGTAGTATTAGGCCTACTTCCTTATGCCTTTTGTGGGACCTATGTGCATATGGTTTGGATATGGGCCTTGAGCCTTATGTTTTTATGGTTTGTGGATTGGATGCCTTGGGGCAATGGTGGTTGAAAGTCCCTATTTGGACCCCTCTAGGTCCATTAGTTGCTAAGTGTGGTTGAATGCCTACCTTAGTCCCTTGCTAGGCCCGTTTCCATATTATCTAGGTCCTAACTTTGTATGCTTAGTCTCGTGGGCTACCCCAGGTAAATGGGCCCCCACTAGAGGTTGTATTACTTATGAGGAATTGGCTAAGTACCTAGACCCTTCATGGTTAGGTACAGAGTACGTCTTCTCATTCACCTCATTAGCACCCTTATTCATCTTCATGACCCACTCTTATATGCATCATATGCATGCTTGGTTGATGTCACGCACTAAACTCGGAAACCGGGCTCACAAAATTCCCGATTGCCGAATCCGGTGCCGATAGCCTCCGTGGTGCCCCATTCTCGGCTCCCGGCGCCCATACACCAGGTTCCGATTCTGAGATCCTACAAGGAGGATTTTCTAATGTACATTTATCTTATAAGAAGCATAACCACATGTTTACGTAAATCACAAAGGCAACATCACTATCACATATCCACTAATATAAACATTTGAATACAATGCTGAAAGGGAAATACATATGTCAAAATAAAAGCTCTAGGAGTCTGCTGCACGCTCCGAGCTCAACGCTGCTGCAACATAACGCCACCGGCATGCATCTATCGTGCATAAGCTTATAGAAAGCTTAGAGGGTGGTGTAAGTGTGTGCACAAGGTAAGTGCTAAGTATGCAATACAATGCCATAAATCATACAATATCGGAATAAACGGAAATACTGACAAGATCATGAATCATACGATATCAAAGTAAACAAAAATATATTGGTAAGTCCATGAGTGCCATCAACTGTACCAAGGCTATGCGATGCAAGACATGAATGCTAACGGCCATATCAATGCAGAAACATGTCAACCCAAAATACCATATGCCGCGGATGCAATGCAATATGCGGTGCGAATGAAATGACCAAGCTGGAGTGAAGTCGGGATGATAGTACGTAGTATCGCAGGCTATGGGGTCCATCACAAGGGACTTTTATCCAAACTAGTCCCATACCTAAATTTGGATAGCCAGACTCAATGTAGTAGACTCCTGATCTCAGGTTAGTCGCGAGCCCCAACCGAAATCCTTGCCATTATGAAGGTACACAACAATTAGTTGCACACCACCACCCTGACTGGATAGTGAATGAATGAATGAGTATGCACCTCTTGCTCAATAAGTCCACATATCAGTACTGTACATCTTTGGGATCATCACTGGGGTCTACTACACTCTACGCCACCTGCCGCCCCATCAAGCGCACAACTGGGTAAGTGGAGGAGACCTACTATCCACCTGCTAGCAGTATCAATGCCTACTCGGCTCGTCAATAGCGGACCCATTTAGGAGCTGGTCAGACTAAGCCTAGCTATCCCTACTCCCTCAGGCGGGTAAGGCCACACCCCCTTCCAACCGACCACGACATAGTGGGAGACGCGACCTACTGGTATACGACTCTCATGCGCTCATATATATCCACTCGGTCTCGACGTTAGAGTGTCCTTTGATACCAAGAGGGTTTAGGGATTTTCAACTAGGCCCTTCTATGACAATCCGATGCTAGTAACAGATTTTTGGTGTCCCATCTGGCCATCCACTACATGTTTGTGGAGGCTACGGCCTTGATGTTGCTAGGGCATACAGTAATCACAACACACACTGTAAGATGCATGAGTCATATAATCCAGTCATGCATCAATCCCGCGCATACTATGAGCTCATGTGAGACGATCTCCGCCTATTAGGGAGTCTCATAACAATCTACCCAATGAAATATGCAATGGTCAACCACATCTCATAACAAACATATAGATGATGCATATAGGTATGTATCATGATGCTATGCTGTCACATAATCGTAATCGGTATCGACGACAGGCACCGATAATCGTCCTATATAATCGGCCTCGATAATTGGAATCGGCCTCGACAATCGGAATCGGCCTCGATAATCGACCTCGACAATCAAAATCGGCCTCGATGATCAGCTGAACAAGGCCTAAGGGAATGTCACAATGTGGACATTAAACCATCATTGTCCATCAATGTGGCCATTTAACTAACATTGCTCCCAAGGAGTGGCCACATAGAGCCAAACGTATTGTGGGCCCGGGCCTCACACAAAGACCTAATACACATCACTATCGGCCTCAGTCATGGGCCGAATATACATCACAATGGGTCTCGACACATGGGCCATAAATACATCACATCGGGCCTCACTTGTGGGCCACATATACACAACAGGTGGTGTAACATCCCAAAAAATCGGGGGTCGAGCATAACTCAATACCTGAGTTCCAGAACATCACTAATGCAACATAGATAATGATGATTAAATATTGTCTACATTAGTGAGATTAAGCCAAAACAACATATCATACTCCAGAGACAGTTAAATTGCAAGCGGAAGACTGTGATAGATATATAAAATATATAAAAACTGTCGTGAGTCTCCAGAGTGTGATAACATTACCAGGTTAATAAATTTCAAGTACATTTCTAAAATATACCAAATGTATAAGTGAAATGTCTTCTATCCCAAGTACCATAGCCCCGTCAATACAATAATAGGTCTTCATAAACCTGTCAGAGAGCTACAAGTAGGAGAACTCCTCCTCCACATCATAGTAGTCCGGCTCTGCTTCAAAAGCATCGCCATCACCGAAACTCAACAAATCTGGTTGGTGTGTACAACACCGCCCCGTAACGTGGGAGTGAGTGATCAACTCAGTGGAACAATAAAGCATAGGTTAAACATGTTATCAATTCAGTCAAGCAGTAATGATAAAGCAGTAAAATCAAACACTCCTAACTACTCTTATTAATGCAAGTATGAATGCAGTCATGATGTATACCCTCACCACCCCTCCCTCGTGCGACACCATCTTACGTTCGCAGCATGCTTTCATCATCCTCAGTGCTCCACATCTTCCAGGCAAGTGGCCCCAGCGTAGGCTGCAGCTCGACCACGGTGTCCCATACCACCATGCCGTCTCATGAGTCTTAGCGGATCGAAGTACCATGGTTAAAGGGATTGCATTCTTGGTAAGTTTGGGACCCTAGGTTCAAGCAGTAGCGTCCAAACATGGTGAACATAACATTAGACAGATTGGGTTACTTTGACGAGCTCGGCAAGCTGAGCGCACAACAAGTTGAACGACATGAAGTGCATAAGCACTTCGCGGGGCCAACCACTATCGCCAACCGAAGTACGACTCGGGTTCATCGAACACATCTCACGTGGCAAATGAAATCTCAGCCACGCATTCATTTTCATTACCGATTGTCTGGACTATAAACATAGCCCCAAACACAATCAATTGCAGATAGATAAAGCAGTAATGGATCAAGATTCAAATCATACAATCAAGTCTGGTATTATCCGTTTAGGGCTGCCAGGGCTGTTGCACGCACTCGTTGCTCCACTCCCCCATCACCCATGACGGATCATACAACGTAAACATGAATTTAAACATATGCATTACATAGATAAAATTATGCAATCAGTTAAGCATGTTATGAAGCACAACACAAGCATGAGTTTATACATATTCAATTCTTAATCACACAGCTATCCAAGGAAATCATACACATAGTTAAAGGAGTTGAGAATCATATCTCAACCCTTATACATTACAATTTACTAACTACTACTCATTCAGACCATTTCAACAAACACTTTAGACTACATACATCAACATACATGACATATGTTGATCACATAGGTATTGGGCCAAATCCTTTCACTACTAGGAGTTACCCCAATCATAACACGCATACACCCACGACGGATAGTCATGGCAAGCAGGAATCCAAGTTCCATGTTCATTCAGTCATTTCCACAAACACTTGGCCACACATTTTACATATATAGTGTATTTTGGCCGTGCGTGATTTGGGCAAATCCTTTCGTCAGGGGTATCGCCAATATAACAATCATAAATCCATGACAATTAGTCATGGCGAGCACGAATGAGAATTTATACTCATTCAGTCATTTTCACAAACACTTAGAATACACTATTTTAACATACATAGTGTATATTAGCAAAATCATGTATTAGGACGAACCCTTTCGCCAAACAAGTATTTTATCCATATATAATATACTAATACAGCAAATAATCATGGCAAACACATTTCCAAAATTTATATGTATACGATACTTTCTACAAATACCTAGAGTATGTAAAATTCCATATTTTTCATCTTTAATCGAAACGGAAAACAGACAACACTTTGTACATGTGCAATTGCATACAGATCATTAATCTATCATTATCTGACATTGAAAGCGTTGAAAACCATAACTTATACACCTAAAGTCCGCACCTTTTGTCGTAGAATCGTAACGGAGTCGATGGAATTGCTAAGCTTCTGTATACGGTAGTTTGGCCACCTATAGATTGACATAGGTTAGCTATTTCATAACTTACAACCTATACAATCCCAAAACAGATTTGGGTTAGGGTTTCTTACCTAGAAATGGAGCTGGAATCGCCGGGAAAGTGATTAGAATGGAGTGGTGAAGCTCGTATAGCGGCAGGGAAGAGTGGCAGGGAGATTCTCCCACTGCCCCCTCACTTTCTCTCTCTTTTCTCTCTTCCCTCTCTAGGGTTTCTCTCAAATTCGTATTGCTACAATGAGAGAGGGTTTAAGGTCCTTATATAGCCTAAAAACTCACCGAAATAGACTCCAGGTCAAAGTATACTTAGGTTATACCAAAGCGGGTCATTTCATCAGCTCAACGTAGGACTTCTGGCGGGCCTCCTTGAGCCAAAGGTCAGACTTAAGCTCACCGACACCGGATCTACGTTTAGTTAAGTTTTTGTTTCGGTCAGGATTCCAGATCGCAAATGGTGGACCAGTTTCAGTTCAACGGTCAGTGAATCTCGATCGGAGATTCCGAGTACATGGATATGTGTATGAAATTCTCCTGATCCGAGGGTGTAATTTTGTCTGATTCTGACGGTCTGGTTTGCTTAAAACTGATCAGCAAGCGAGAGGTGCCAGATTACTATTTGAGATATTTAATTTGAATTAATTTCACATTTCTCACACTCTTCACTCTCCGAGCTCAAGCGAATAGCGCTGGGGACACTATCTGGATTTGATTTCCGAGATGGTTGTCAAGCCCAGCAAGGCGATCCTAAATCCTTAACCTCGTATTATTTGGAGTCCCGATGTGCGGTCCAGATCTGATATGGAGTTTTCAACGTGCTCCCGAGAGCAGTCAGGTAATGAGTTTGATCCGAGATTTTGGGGTAACCTAGCGACAATGATTATACAAGTTTTGGGTCTTGCAGATCGTATTTAAAGCGATTCTAGCGGATTTCGTAGCTAATCTTGTTTTGCACTTAGTTACTTTGTCTCATTTCTAAAGGATTTAGTCCTATAAGATTTCTTTTGAGGTGGTACTTAGTCCTTTGTATTTGTATATCAAGTGATCCAAGTTATACTACTTAGCTAGTTTAAGATAGTGTCTAGGGTGAAAGTACTTTTAAAAATTAAAAGATCAAGGTGCTGAAGGGTGGGATTTGTGAAGAAAATGGTTTGAAAAGGGATTTGAGGCTTTAATTGAGTGTTTGAGAAGTTAAACCTGTGTTAGGATTGACCCATCGCCTAAGGACGTCTAATTCCAGGTTGGGAAAAATTCGGGCTGTTACAGGTGGGCCCTGTACATGGGCCTCAGATATATCACACGGGCCACAACCCATGGGCCTAATGCACATCATAATGGGCCTAATGCATATCATAATGGGCCTCATTAGATGGGCTACAAAAACATCACAATGGCCTCGCCATATGGGCCGGAAATACATCTCATTGAGCCTTACCAAATGGGTCGGAAATACATCACAATGGGCCACGACATATGGGCCTAAAATATATCTCAATGGGCCACGACCCATGGGCCTCAGTACATCATGATGGGCCACAACCCATGGGCCTCAAATACATCAAGTGGGCCGCATCAATGGGCCACAATAATGGGCCACAAAATGAATCAAAGTGGGCCTGATGGATGGGCTACAAAATACATCAAGGTGGGCCTCAAGTGAGAACTTGGATTACATATAAAATCATTTCAATAGTTGTAGGTGTAACATGTGTATCATTGTACACTACATTCTATGGGGCACATCGCCCACTAATGATGATCAACATTGTCCAAACATTGTCCAGTACCGTCCAAACATCTAGACGGTGTGGATGAAACAAATACATCACGGTGTGGCCCACATGGCACCGTCCATAGATGGACGGTGCAGATACAAAATACATACATCATGGGCTCAACCGTCAGATGGATGGTGTGAATACACCCATCAGCAAGGTGGGCCCCACCCCCACACATGCAACACATGTGGGGTGGGTCCCACGTCCCAAAAAAGGGACATACAACAATGATAAAATACATATATCATGGTGAGTTCCCACAGAACTTGTTGACGTGGTACAACAGCTTTGCTGCTGGGACCACCGTCCCTCCAACGGACAGGGTAGAATGCATACATCAATGTGGGCCCCACCTCCACACGTGCAGCACATGTGGAGTGGATCCCACGACGCAAAAATAAATAAAATGGACGGACGGTTTTGATATAACGTATATCTCATGATCAGCACACCGTCCTGGACAATGGACGGTGGGGATAGAATAAATATATCAAGGTGTGTCCTACCTGCCACACATGTCATACGTGTGGGTGGGTCCCACGTGGGGTCTGGTCCTCCATATAGCATAATATATATAATATTATATATATATATATATATATTGAAATGAAACAATGTCCAGTGTTCTAGATGGACAGTCTAGATACAAAGTGGGTCACACCGTCTCAGCAAGCTGGATGGTAAGGATAAGACCCATACATTGCAGTGGGGTCCACACATCCACGTGGACGGTGTGGATCACAATGCATCACGGTGCGCCCCACATAGTTGTCGGATGGACGACATGGATCAACACATCCATCATCAGGGTGGCCCACTATAACACTGTCCAACAGTCCAACTCCGTCCAGACAGTCTGGACGGTGTGAATGAAACACAAAAAATCAGGTGGACCACACGATCATCACAAAAGAAATAGAGAGAGAGAGAAAATCGGAGTAGCCGAGGGTCCCCGCCACTATGAGCCCCTCTTAATACAAATCATACATCAAGATGGGTCCCACCACAAGTGGGCCCTCAAATCACTAAATCAATTGATAAAATCACTCACCTTTGATCTCCTCTTCCTTCTTTCGCCTATAGCCTCTAGAGCTCCAAGGGAACGATTTCAACGGTCGAGATGATCTTTGGATGGTGGAGAAGGGAGGTAGGAAATGGGCCACACAAAGCTCTCCTCTCCTTGGGAAGCCATGGACGATTCTTCTCCTTTGATGTTAGTTGAGAATGAAGAGAGAGAATGAGAAAGAGAGAGAGAGGTGATGGGAGAGAGGGATGGTGAGTGATGGATGGGTGTACTTGATGGGTGGAGAGAAAGAGAGAGTTGACTTTAGGGGTTACTTGGGGATGGGTATTGTACTTGACATGATGGGATGGAGTACTTGACATTTGATGTGATTGATGGGACATTCTCTTGGGTTTACCAACTGCTTGGCGTTTTCCTCGAACTGAACGCGGGCCACATTTCTTGGCCCGGGTATCTCCTCGGCGCGCGAGACGCGGCATAGGAACCGCAGTGATGACGCGGTCGCAAGGGTACAAGTCTCAGATCGAGCCGACTCTAGAATACGGAATACGACTTAGGATCGCGCGCAAATGCGAATTATAGGTCGCGGGTTGCCGGAATTCGACTGGGAGGACCGTGAAAGCCTATAGAACGATACGGTCTAGGATACAGGCCTTACAACTCTCTCCACCTAATAAAAATTTCGTCCTCAAAATTTAAACCACAATACAACCAATACAGAGCTCACAAAGGGATGAAAATCCTACCATTATAGATGTTATCATCAAACACCTAAGAGATGGGGACAATGCTCACGAATCTCAGCCTCTTGCTCCCAAAACGCCTCATCGGCACTACGATGACGTCACTAATCTTCGAATCCCAAATCAGAAATGATCGAAAATGGAATACTATGCAGCCTCACAATCTCAACAGTAGGGACCTATATCAAAAAATTTCTAAGTTATCTGAACTCGGGGATCTAAGCATTCTAAATTCTCAACAATCATAGAGTGCAGGGTAACTATCAGCATATATGTGATGTTATCTTTAGGTATTCTCAAGTTATGCTCTGATACCATCTTCTGTCGCGCCCCAAACTCAAAAACGGGCTCACAAAATTCCTGATTGCTGAATCCGGTGCTGACAGCCTTCGTAGTGTCCCATTCTCGGCTCAGTGCTCATACACCAGGTTCCGATCCTAGGATCCTACAAGGAGGATTTTCTAACGTACATTGACTCATAAGAAGCATAACCACAAGTTTACCCAAATCACAAAGGCAACACCACCATCACATATCTACTAATATAAACATTTGAATACAATGCTGAAAGGGAAGTATATATGTCAAAATCAAAGCTCCGTGAGTCTGTTGTGCGCTCCAAGCTTAACACTGTTGCAACCTAACGCCACCTGTACACATCTATCGTGCATAAGCTTGTAGAAAGCTTAGAGGGTGGTGTAAGTGTGTGTACAAGGTAAGTGCCAAGTATGTAATATAATGCCATAAATCATACAATATCGGAATAAACAGAAATACTGACAAGATCATGAATCATACAATATCAGAGTAAGTGGAAATATACTGGTAAGTCCATGAGTGTCATTAATCGTACTAAGGCTATGCGATGCAAGGCATGAATGCTAACGGCCATATCAATGCAGAAACATGGCAACCCAAAATACCATATGTCGTGGATGCAATGCAATATACGGTGCAAATGAAATGACCAAGCTGGAGTGAAGTCAGGATAATAGTATGTAGTATCGCAGGCTATGGGGTCCATCACAAGGGACTTCTATCCAAACCAGTCTCATACCTAAATTTGGATAGCCAGACTCAATGTAGTAGACTCCTGATCTCAGGTTAGTCACGTGCCCTAATAGAAATTATTGCCATTACGAAGGTACACAACAATTAGTTGCACACCACCAGCCCGACTGGATAGTGAATGAATGAATGAGTATGCACCTCTTGCTCAATAAGTCCACGTATCAGTACTGTACATCTCTGGGATCATCACCGGGGTCTACTACACTCTACGCCACCTGCCGCCCCATCAAGCGCACAACTGTATAAGTGAAGGAGACCTCACTATCTGCCTGCTAGCAGTATATTAATGCCTACCCGGCTTGTCGATAGCGGACCCATTTAGGAGCTGGTCAGGCTCAGCCTAACTATGCCTACTTCCTCATGGGGTTAAGGCCACACCCCCTTCCAACCGACCATGACACAATAGGAGACGCGGCCTACTAGTATACGGCCCTCATGCGCTCATATATATCCACTCGGTCTAGATGTTGGAGCATCTTCTGGTACCAAGACGGTTTAGGAATTTTCACCTAGGGCCATCTATGACGGCCCAATGTTAGTAACAGATTTTTGGCGTCCCATTTGGCCATCCACGACATATTTGTGAAGGATACGACCTTGATGTCGCTAGGGCATATAATAATCACAACACACAATGTAAGATGCATGAGTCATACAATCCAGTCATGCATCGATCCCACGCATACTATCCGCTCATGTGAGACGATCTTCGCCTATTAGGGAGTCTCATAACAATTTGCCCAATGACATATGCAATGATCAACCACTTCTCATAACAAACATGCAGATGATGTGTATGGGTATGTATCATGATGCTATGCTGTCACATATTCATAATCGATATCGATAACCGGCATCTAGAATTGGCCTATATAATCGGCCTTGATAATCAGAATCAACCTCGATAATCAGAATCGACCTCGACAATTGGAATCGGCCTCGACAATCAGAATCGGCCTCGACAATCGATGATCGGCGAACAAGGCTTAAGGGCAGGTCACAGTATGGACATTAAACCATCATTGCCCATCAATGTGGCCATTTAATCAACATTGCTCCCAAGGAGTGGCCCACATAGAGCCAAACGTATTGTGGGCTCATGACCTCACACAAGGACCTAATACACATCACTAT
>JAJHSJ010000010.1:28004207-28134186 GCA_021015155.1 Magnolia officinalis | reverse complement strand
GTTCACCTAAAACCCCCACAATTGTGTCTTTCAAGTGGGCTTACACAATTCAAAAACCCCACACTCCGTGTTTTCTGGATCACCTCAGACAAACCAAAACAGAGAGATTTTTCTAGCACAATCTCAATGAAACCAAAATACAAAAATTTACAATAATGTAAAATACATGGATATTCTCTTTTTGATGAAGCTCGGAAGAACCAAATCGGAGTAGAAGTTCAATGTCCAAACTCACTTATGAAATGGTTCTAGGTTCTAAATTGATTTTAGATTTAAAGCACATTGGGCTGGCTTGATTTGATTTTGATTCTAAGAAATGGGAATACTTCAATCTCTCTTTCAAATAAAATTGGAATGCGAAAATTCAAAATCAAATGCAAAGAAAGTTAATAGAAGAGAATATTAAATGAGCATAATATAGCTTAAAAAGATCACTAACTTATCTCTCAGAGTGGCGTATTGATTTAGCTTGAATTGAATGAAAAACTCTGAAATTTGTGCTCTATTTATAAGTGAAGAAATCACGTTTACGATTGGTCGTAGGACCAACAGATTTTTAAAATTTTGAGCGTGATAAGATAAAGCCGTTCCATGGCTAGTCGTAGGCCCTTCACAACCGGTCGAGGGACCTCCACGACTGGTTGTGACCTGTCCACGACTGGTCGTGTGGAACCAGATTTAGTTATTGGACTTTGAGTCGAGGCTGCAGGACTGGTCGAGAACGAGTCGAGCACTGTTCACACGACCGGTCGAGCAGTCTCCAGGACTGGTCGAGGCTTAACAAAAAATTCTGAAATTTGTAACAAACTTAAGACTGGTCGAGGAATTTCTTGGACTGGTCAAGCCAGTGCTAGGACTAGTCGAACAGAGTCCAAGACTAGTCGAGAAACAGTCTATTCCCTTATAAAATGATATAATTGAATTATGTATTCAAAACGACCTACCCTAAGGTCAATCGAGGGTCATTCATACCTTATACATGAAGTATGAACATTGAAACTTTTTTTCCTTCGGTTGATAGATGATCTTTGAAGTTCATGAAGCTTGTGATCATTACACATGATGAACCTTGAACTTGAAACCTTTTGAAGCTTCAACTTGAAATATATTCAACCTTGAATTTGTAACTTTAAGAAGCTTGAACTTGAAATATCTTAAATCTTGAGCTTGAGATTCAAAGTATATGAACTTTGTCTTGACTTGGAGCTTGAACTATGAATCTTGAACATTGAACACACACTTGATGTTGTACTCGAATATGACCATGTAAACTTGCATTTCTTGAAGTAAAGATCTTTATTCTTAAGTAATGCATAGTCTTCATTATGTATATGAGCTACACAAGACACAAATTCCATGAGAGGTTTTGACACTACAAAATTTGACAATTATAGGAGCAAAAAACCATAGCACTTACAACTTAACATTTGATGTGATTGATGAGACATTCTCTTGGGTTTAACAACTACATGGTGTTATTCTCAAATTAAATGCGGGCCCACATCTCCTGGCCCGGGTATCGCCTTGGCGCACGAGACGCGGCATCAAACAACGGCGACGGCGCGGTCGCAAGGGTACAAGTCTCGGGTTGAGTTAACTCTGGAATACGAGATACGACTTAGGATCACGCGTAAATGCCGATTACAAGTCGCAGGTTGTCTGAATTCGACTGGGAGGACCGCAGAAGCCTACGAAACGGTACGGTCTTGGATATGGGCCTTACAGTTGAGGTATGATTGGCCATGGCTGTGCCATTATGTAGGATATGTTGGTATCTCCCCGAGGGATGGAGTTTACCCTCTTGAGCACAGTGGATGCTTGGGATTGATACATGGTTGATTGTGTGATTCATGCATCTGGTATTACATAGATGTGAATATTTGCCATTGCTTCATCAGGACCGTAGCCTCCACAGAGATATCGTGGATGGCCGTGTATTGATACCGAAAATGATTCTTAAACATTTGGGGTGCATAGGATATCCCTGAGTGAAAGCCCCTAAACTTCCACGGTACCGAGGAGACGCCTCAACGCCGAGACCGAGTGGAAAACATGAGCGCATGAGGGCCTTATACCGTTAGGCCGCGACTCCCACTGTTGCAAGGTCGGTTAGGATGAGGTTTGGCCTTACCCGCCTAAGTGAGGGGGCATAGCTAGGCTGAGTTTGACCAGCTCGTGAAATGGGTCCGCTACCATCAAGCCTCGCTGGTGATTGGCTGTCCACAGGCGGGTAATGAGGTCTCCTACGCTCGTTTGACTGTGTGGGTCTTGCAGAACGATAGTCATCCAACAGCGTACTTGACCCCGGTGGATTCCTTATGATGGAACTGTACTTGATATGTGGATTGGATATAAGGACTGACATTACTTCGCATTGCATCTGCATCAGCTGTATAAGCCTTATATTGCATCGCCTTGGTAGGGCGCCAAGTATTCATGTATTGCATTACATAGCCTTAGTACGACTTACTGCATTCATAGCTTAGCCCTAGTACAGCTAGTGGCATTGGTTTCATTCATGATTCCTTCCGCATTCTCCTTATTCTTCTTAACACCATTGTCACACACTTACACCGCCCTCTAAGTTTTTTATAAGCTTATGCACGATTGATACGTGTAGGAGATCCTAGGTCAGCGCAGTAGCGGAGGAGCTGTGGATTGGATTGGCATGAGCTGATGACCTGTTGCAGACCTTTCCCTCTTTCTATATTATGTATTTCCTTTTGAGCCTTGTACCTGTAAAGTTTAAATTCTTAGTGGATTTTGCAATGTGCCCCTCATTTATTCTCTAAAATTTACTTGCTATGATCTTGGGTATGCTCGATTTGGTTTGGAATTGTGATATGAAAATCCTCCTTGTAGGATCCCAGGATCGGAACCTGTGATAGGAGCCGAGAATGGGGTGCTATGGAGGCTGTTGCGGCCGAAACCGACTATCAGGTTCCTTGTGGGTCCGGTCACCGAGTCCAGGCCGTGACACTGCTGAACTAATATTCACTTCAGGAAAGAAAGTGATTCTGACATACGTCCTACACATCCCAAACATGAGGCGAAACTTAGTTTATGGGGATCTTCTGGGCAAACCAGGAATTTGGGTGGTGTATGAGTCAGGAAAACTAATTCTATCTAAGAATGAGAACTTTGTCAGAAAGGGATATGCTTGTAACGGTATGGTCAAGTTTTGTCTGAGGTTGAATCCGTTGGACTGTGGCATGATAGACTAACTCATATAGGGTATAGTAACTTGAAGTTCATGGCTAAGAATGATTTAATCTCATACACAGAAAATGAAACCGATAAGTGTGAAGTGTGCATACGATCCAAAATGACGAAGAAACCTTTTTCAAGTGTCAAGAGATTGTCTCAAGTATTGGATCTTGTGCATAGTGATATCTGTGAGTTAAACGACATTCTTACTCATAGAGTTAAAAGGTACTTTATAACTTTTATTGATGATTGCTCTAGATATGTGTATGTGTACCTGTTAAAGAGTAAAGATGAAGCGTTGAACATGTGTGAGGTATATAAAGCAGAAGTAGAAAATCAACTAAACAAGAAAATAAAAATTCTCTATAGTGATAGAGGAGGAGAATACTTCTCTAATGAATTCGATAACTTCTGTGAAGAACATGGACCAATACATCGATGTACTATATCATACACACCGCAACAAAACAGAATACCAGAAAGGAAGAATAGAACATTAGTAAAGATGGTCAACTCAATGCTAATCAGAACAAAGTTGCGACTAAGTCTATGGGGTGAGGCACTACTTGCAGCGTGTCATATACTAAACAAAATTCTGTCTAAAAGATATCAAACATCTTTATATGAAACATGAAAAGGTAAAAAACCTAACCTAGGATATCTTAAAGTGTGTGGGTGCTTGTATATTGCAGAACTCCTGATCCAAAAAGAATTAAGTTGGACCTAGAGTTATTAAGTGCGTCTTTGTATGATATGCATAAAATAGTAAAGCTTATAGAGTTCTAGATCTAGAGTCTAATACCATAATAAAATCAAGAGATGTTGAGTTCATTGAGAACTCACTATCCTTGGAGTCAAAAGATAAAGAAGTCCAAACTCCTGATAGAGAACAGATAGTATAGCTCCATAAATAGTGGAAACTCGTATTGAACCTCGTAGGAGTCAAAAGGACAAGAATAGAGAAGAGTCTAGGTGATGACTATATAGACTCTCAACGCATCTTCTTCCATCTTATAGAAGGAGATAGAATAAATGTTATAAGAAAAATATCTATAGTAATGACTATAGAAGATGATCTTAAAACATATAAAGAGGTTGTATCTTCTAGAGACTCATCTTTTTGGAAAGAAGTTATTAACGATGAAATGGAATCCATAATGTTAAATCAAATGTGGGAACTAGTAAACTTATCTCCAGGTTTTAAACTCATAGATTATAAGTGAGTATTTAGGAAGAAATATCACACTGACGGGACTATCCAAACCTTTAAAGCTCGACTAGTAGCTAAGGGTTTTAAACAAAAAGAAGGGTTAGATAATTTTGACACATATTCTCCTGTATCTAGGATAACATCCATTAAGATCTTATTTGTGCTAACTTCCATACATCATCTTCACATCCACCAAATGGATGTAAATACCACATTTCTGAATGGTGACCTCAATGAGGAGGTATACATTGAACAACCTGAAGGATTCATTCTACCATGAAATGAAAATAAAGTATATAGATTAATCAAATCTTTATATGGATTAAAACAAGCACCAAAACAATGCATGAGAAGTTTAATTCCAAAATACTATCTCATGGTTTCATGCATAATGTAGCTAATAAATGCATATATTCTAAAGTAGATGGTAACTGTACGATTATTATTTGTCTGTATGTTGATGACATGTTAATAATTAGTAATAAAATGAAAGTTGTGACTAAAATAAAGAGGTTTTTATCTTCCGTATTCAAAATGAAGGATCTTGGACAAGTAGATACCATCCTAGGTATCAAAATTAAAAAACATCATGAGAGTTATGCTTTGTGTCAATCTCATTATATTGAGAAGATACTAAACAAGTTTAACCATCTACATATAAAAGGAATAAAAAACCCTATTTGATCCAAGTATCAAGTTAAAAGAGAATAATGAAAGAACGGTTGCACAATTGGAATATGCGAGTGCTATAGGGAGCCTTATGTATGCTATGCAATGCACTAGACCTGATATCGTATATGCTGTGAGTAAACTTAGTAGGTTTACTAGTAACCCCTGTACTGAGCACGGGAATGCAATCAGTAGAGTCCTTGGTTACTTAAAAGCAACCAAAGACTTATGACTATTTTATTTAGAGTTTCTTGCCGTATTGGAAGGATATACCGATGCGAGCTGGATATCGAGTGCAGGGGACAACAAGTCTACTACAGGGTTGGTATTCACCCTAAGAGGTACAGCTGTATCTTTGGGATCCAAGAAACAGACCTGCATAACACACTCGACTATGGAGTCTGAATTTATAGCCCTGGCTGCAACAGACAAAGAGGCTAAGTGGCTAAGGGATCTTTTATTAGAAATCCCTTTCTGTGTAAAGCCTATATCGGCTGTGTCACTATATTGTGATAGTGAAGCCACATTAGCTAGAGCCTATAAAGGCACATATAATGGTAAGTCTAGACATGTAAGTCTTCAACATGATTATGCCAGACAATTGATTCGAGATGGAATCATTGTTATTTCCTATGTGAAATCAAGCAATAACCTAGCGGACCCTTTTACTAAATCTCTACCAAGAGAGATAGTAAAGGCAACATCTAGAGGGATGGGGTTGAAACTCTTCAACCAAAGTTCCACTAGTGATGGTAACCCAACCTAAAATCAGAAAATCTCTAATTTTGGGTTTAGTGGGTAAAAACAAGTTACTAATATGTGGAAAGTTTTCAGCACTAAATTATTTAAGACCTCATCCATAATAGATAAGTGTTTAACGTTACGAAAGAGGGTTGAGTCTTAGAACTCTTAATGAAATCCAGTCTAAAGGACAAGTGTCTTATAAGTAATGAAGGCACTGGAAGGATTTCACCTATATGAACGTAGAGATGGTGCCGTCTCTTATGAGAGTTAGAGTTTTCTCTTGGGATTGTTCACGAAATAGGATAAGCACATGGCCATTAATTGTGCTGAGTAAGATTGTGGGAACTCTAATAAACACATAATGAATATGTGTATGGTTTCTCTGACTCTGTTATCTAGGAATAACTGGTTCAACGCTACGGCTACCAGTCATTTCGATAGAGCTTTAAGATACTTACACTAAGGGAAGATTCAAATCGAACGATATCTTTCTTTATGCATATAAGCTGTTTATTCTGGCAGAAATTTTTTCTGAAAAAATATATTTTAAAAATCAGTGGGGGATTGTTAATAAATATTGTTAATTTTTCAATATATTTTTAAATAATAAAATATGTATAATATATATATATATATAAATGTTTGAAAAAAATACCTTTTTCATGGGTTTTAGGAATAGTCCCACATTGGAAAAGGAGGAGAAGAATTTTTGGTTTAAATGAGAATGGTGGAGTATTGTAATGTTTACTCACTTAGTCTGAGGAGAATCCGGCTTGCGTGTCCCAGCGCGAAACACTGGAACACCTGCGCATGTGCGCTCGTGCTTGGACTCTGGCATGAGCACGGGCTCGGTCTCGGTCTCGGTCACGGGCATGGGCTCGTGCAAGGGCGTGGGCATGTGAGGCAGTGTGGCTGTAGAGGTGCTAGTGGCGCACTTTGCACTTCACACGTCCGCATCGTGTCGCAGAGGGTCGCTCCTTCGCGAGACGTGTGCGGGTCGCGGTGTGACTAAGAGGCTAAGGCAGATGGCTGGCTGGAAGATTAGAGGACTGAATGAGTATCCTCAGTATATATAGAGGCTGAAAATATGACTGTTGCAGGGAAGTGTAACTCCTTATGCAATTCATTGCAGACCATGCAAAAACTATTACATGTGGCTAGCCCAATAACTAGAAACGGCTAGCCAGTATCTCACAACAGTCAGCATGCAGCAGCTGTTATGGCTCATGCACAACAGTTAGAAACTGCCAATAACGGCTAGTTTCTCCAACAGCTAGAAAATGGTTAAATGAGATTTATTTCCCTGGACCATAACCCCCAGCCACCAATGCCTATATAAGCAGGGCCTGGATGGGTTTCCAATCCATCACAACTCACTCCAGCAGAACCCATACGAACCATAGCCACTCCACTCCTATACACTAAAGATTCTAGCAAGACAACAAGTTTCATCTGAACCATTGGCTGAAGATCAGACCAGCAGTGTGGTTTAGAACGATTCATTTGAACCATTAGCTGAAGAACAGACCAGTGAGATGGTCTAATTCACACTTCTTCTTCTCTCTTTTTTGGGGATCTTTCCTTTTATTTTCTACCAGATACTGTGTAACAGAGTTCCATTAGTGGGCCTTCGTGTTTGCTGAACGCAGACCCACACCAAGCTCGTCATATCCTAGAAGCAATTTGCTTGTAACCTTTTCAGCATACTCAAATTACTTGAGTAGGGGCAAACAACGCTTTAAGGACAGTGTTCCAAACGTGCTTCAGCCTGTCCTTATTTCAGATCAATTTGGATTTTTCAATTTCCATATTTTACAGAAAATCATTATTTCTGTAATTTTGTCAACAATGGCTCGAGTTTGAGTGATGCCGAATACCCTCAATTGAGATGCCATGAATGGGCAGAGATCAATGGCCCAAATATGAGCTGATTGTCCACAAATGAACGATTCAGATTTGATTGGGATGTCTTAACCCCTGATTTCGACGAAATTTGATTGCCGCTAATGGAAATTCAATTAAACCTTTATTGCAATAGTCTCCCTACTATACAGATTTATAAACCCGACAACAATGGCTGATCACTCTACCGTCATGATTGAATGTCAGAAACTGATACAAAATTGAGCCCCATGGTCCGGATCTAAATCATATAGATCAGATCCGCCATACCTATTATATAGTTGGCTCAGATACTAACTGTAAACTATATGCGGAATTGTAAAGGATTGTTCTATGCATCGAGTATGGAGATCAAATAACCGAATTAACTAAATTAAATGCATACCTATTTGAGAAGTCATAGCCACCATGATAGGATGAAAAACTTTTGTTGCATGTATGCTTGGGACTCAGCCATGCTTATATAGTTGAGAGGGTTGAGGAGTTCTTAAGGCTCCACACGAATTTAGTAATTCTAGTTCAACTAGAACTCTATGTGTGTGGCACAGTTGTAGCGCACCACCCCTTAAAACGATTTTAGATGAATCATAACTGAGCGGGGTTCACTGGTACTCCCGATCACATTATCCAACCCTTAGGACAATCAAGACCATCACTACACCAAAATCGTCATTTAGGAACAGTTTTAAACATTTCCTAAATGCTTTAGGAACGGTTTAAAACCGTTTTGGGTACTGTTTCAAATTTCAGATACAGAGTTTTAGGAACGGTTTTAAACCGTTCTAGTGCCAACGGCCATATTTTAGGAACGATTTTTTTTCCTAAAGAAACATTCTTATTTTAGAGCTCTCTATGGAGGTGCTTTTCCAAGCACCTTGTTCATCTTTCAGCAAGAACCATGTGATTGGGGGCCGACGCAAGAACCGTGTGATTGGGACTATCGGACGTGAACATTAATACTAGTAGTTGTTCTCCTTTGGGCTTCAGACATTCTGCATTGACCCCATCGCCACTCCAAACTTCTGCCATAGCTGTTCTCCTTTGGGCTTCAAACATTCTGCATTAACGTAACTAAATAATCAATAAATCCAAAGATTTGAAGTTAATACTAAATTGGGTTTCTCTCATTTTTTCTTTCTTTTATTACTTTCCTTCTTTTTCCCCATCATCATATGTTAGAAAAATTGCAACTTGGGCAAGCACTTTATAAGCATGAGCAAGAAGAATATTGAATGTAGCACTAAAAAACTTCTAGTTATGTTGGTTTTTGTGTTCACTTCAAGAATGATCCTAGCTCAATCGATAATTATCATGAACAAAAATTCTCAACATGAATAGTATGATAACATGTTCATGAGAAGGTCTCCATGGATTCCTGACAGACCAAAAAATTGACATATTCTAAAAGGAAGAATATGTCTTCAATAGACATGGATAAAGTTTTACTTTTGAGTTTTAGGGATGCCTGACCAATTAGGGATGCATGGAAGATGAACCCCATCATATCGAACACGGCTTTTTCAGTGCACAAAGCCTCATTTTCTACTTTTGTTATATACAAGAATTTATACTTTTTCATTACCAAACGAAGTAAACAAGAAGTGCGTGTATCAAAAGTCGAGCAAAGGAGATCATCAAACTTCAAAAGAAAAAAGAAGGGTAAAATAATGTTATCTTACTTGAGCAATTGGGGTGAAGATGCCTCCTTGAGGAGGCTTGTTCCTGTAGAAAAGAGTGTTAGAAATCAAGCTGATCAGGCCCACAGCCAGGGCTGCTGTAGACACTCCAAATCCAACATCCATCCCCGACCGTGTCTGGACCCACACGAGGTATAAACCTAAAGCATAAATGTTAGCAAGCGACACTGAACAACACCTAAAAAAAAACTACCACAACAAACCAAAATAGCACCATTTCCATCTTGATGATGTGGAGCTAATCAAACTCTTCTTTTTTATTTTTTTGCAGTGATTTTGTTGAAAGAAAGCATAAAAGATACGATACATTAAGGATACCTTTCTGCGAATCTGAAATTGAACAAAACTTAAAATCAGAAAAAGTGCAAAATTGGATTATAAAGGTCAGTTTGTGGGGAGCACATCTTTTCAGAAAGCTACATCAACTAGGCACAAAAAATTGACCACAACCTCAATGTTCCTCGCATGAAATCCATTAATTCTCCTAATAAATCAAAACTGATATACTAAAACAAGGAACCAATTGAAGAAGTCAACAAAATTTCCATAGCTGGTAGAGGACTAAATATATCTAAATTCCAATGTGGCATATGCAAAAACACCACTTTCCAACAATACCCAGATGCCTAATCAGAAATTACTGGAAAAAAAAAGAGAGCATAAAAAGTATTGCCTTATATTCATTTCCAAAAGAATCATACATTAAATCAAATTCAACTACAAATAGCATCAACTTCATCAAAAAATGATAACATGCAGATCACTTTGATCACCTAAAGCAAGGAAAGAAAGGAATACAAATTAGACTATCAAACAAAGCATGAATGGCATAGCTATCAAAATGAATGGTTAAAACCAAAACAGTAACAACTGGTACGAATTCCAAGGGAACAATCCATCCATATAACTTACTTGGTTATGCTCCATCCAGAATCAGTTCATTGATTTGAACGCTCTCCATTGCATACAACAATATATGCCATGGCTATCATACAGCTTGTTATCTTTGTAATTGAGGATTGGATTAGTAAGGTCTCTAAATCACCTTTACTCCTTTAAACATATTGCAGCCAAGAACATACCTTTACCATGCACACTATGGAATGCAAAGAGAATTCTCAATGGATCTCATTCGACTCTAAAAATCGGAAAGTAGTCCAGTTGCAATGAAAGGGACCTACTTCAAGCAAAAGCTTTAAACACAATTGCAAAAGTTGCTAGGTCAGCAACGCATCAAACCAACAAATGTCACTTCTGATCAATTTTAGCAGGAATTTTCTATCACAACTGATGATCACACAGACTAAGGCTTTAAGTATTTTCATGAGATTAAGGTCTTAATTTGCTAGCCAAACAGCTTGATTTCAGGTTGAGTTCATAATATTGTTCGTCTTTTCAAAGTTCTCTTTTAGGAAATTTGGTGCAGTTAGGGGGAAAAGGGACCACATGTGGAAATAAGATCCATAGCTACATGCATAATCCTCTCACCAGTTCAGTTATAGATTTTTCAAGGTGAAAATCACATTTGAGAACCTCAATTGAGAAAGTTTCAAGCAGTTATTGCAATTAGCTTCAAGACTTCCGTGAATATGACAGAGAAAAGCGGTATTGCAATTAGCTTCAAGACTTCCGTGAATATGACAGAGAAAAGCAAAGAATAGTAAATCATGAAGGTCATTACCAACATGATGTGAAAGCAATTGTATTTCATAAACACCTACCCTTTGATTGGTTCCAATCAAGAAGCCTTCTCATATCCACTTTCTCATTATCCTATAAATGTTATCATGAACAACCTATTACTGATTTTCTACTAAAAAGACGAAAAAAAAGAAAAAAGAAAAAAAAAAAAAAAAGATTGAGAAAGAAATCATGACCTATATTCCTCTCACTGCATTAGTGTTGTCTCCCTTGTACTCCACTGTGTATCCACCAACCTGACACAATTATACTTTCCTATCACTAATTTCACTTCACAACACCATACTTTTTAACTAATAAAAAAAAGACCCAACTCAGCTAGGTCTCAGTCCAATTGATTGTGGGAACAATAAGATGGAATCGAGATCCATGTTCCCACATGTATGGGATCATGTGTGTGAGATTAGAAAATGCCAGCAGTCCAATCTTTTGCCTTTTCCCGTTCAGTGTGGACTACTGTCATGTTCATTTCTTTTATGTCTATCGAATGGCTAGGAATTTCATCTTAGGTAGTTCTCTAACAACTGTAGGGATCAAAGGAAATATGGCAGCCCCTTCATTCAAAGTTGGTAAATAGAAAATTCATACATTTGTAAAGGATGTTATATATCCATTGGTCCAGGATCATATAATTCTTAAATGAACAGAAACCCTTTCACCTTCAATGTCAATTGGCAGAGCCGAGATTCAAACCAACCTTTCCATTTCCTCAGGTCATCATCATTTTCTGTAGTGATCAGAAAATTATGTCAATCTCCAGATAGTTCTTGTATGCATCAAAGAAAGGGTAGGGCTCGAAAAGGGTATTCCAATCAGCCTTGTTTATCTCCGTTGCCTGTAAGAGAAATTAAGAGGTATACAAAAATAATAGAAGGTAAAGGGAAAAGGAAAAATGCTAGCACTATTCTAATATCAGAAGTAGGAAAAAGAAAGAGTGTGTAGAAAGAAAAAGGTTAAAATTTTTTTTTAGTTTAGTTGAGAAGGACCAGTAGTTGTTTTCATAGAGAGAGAGAGAGAGAGAGAGAGAGAGAGAGAGAGAGAGAGAGAGAGAGAGAGAGAGAGAGTAATAAAAAGTGGGAAAGGAGAATAATGGAAAAACCAGACTGCACCAACAGATTTACATCCTAGGATACGAATATACTCCGGCTATGTCAGCCCAAATATACTCAGGCCATGTCAGCCCAAATATACTCAGCCATAGAAAAGTTTTCATAGATGCTACAAGCTTGAATCAAGAACTGCTTACCGAGATCCAAAACTGCAAACCCAATGTATGGAACAATGGACTTTGGTATGATTAACGTTGTATGTCTAGCATGTGCCAGCAACAAGGGCAGTGCTACAAATGATATTGAAATTTCAGCATAACAACACTAAGTAGGATATCGAAACAGCATATTCTTGAAGTGAACTCAATTTAAACTCGTAGAATTTACATACAAAGATGTCTACTTTCAATTCATAGTTACTCTTTTAGAGCCTCAAACACATCCATTTAGAAATACAATGCTCATGAGATGGGTAGTCAAGCAATTTCCACCATCCATTTTACAAAGAGTCGAAGACCCAAATCAGATTATACAAAAGCTTACAATTAACCTTAACATATCCCAGTTTACCCATTGATAGCATATTCCGGTATCTCGTGCTACCTTCTGAAACATCTGGTGGCAAAGGTGACCATGCCATCTAGTAAGCCACACATGTATGTTGAATGTGGACCTTTATCAAATTTTTTAGTCCATTTCTTACATACATGTAGCCTAATAGAAGATTCTTGCAAATATGCCAAACCGGGGAGACTAGAATTCTATTGCTTGCATTGTTCTTCATTTGGTGGGAGGATATCAGGTAATTCTTCATTTCTTCTAAGTTAATATATAATTATATAATATAACACTAATCAATGGGCTCTTTGGGCTACACTCAACTACCAACCATTGAAAATCAGTAAAACCCATATTAAAATAATAATAATAATAATAATAATAATAATAATAATAATAACAATAATAATAATAATAATAATAATAATAATAATAATAATAATAATAATAATAACAATGGAAATTTGGGGGAAAACAATCTTATTAGGGACATGCATGAAAAAACCCCATTCATGGTCACATCAGATTAACAGTCTGAAACATGCAAAACGATCAAAACCAAAATCTATAGAAATTTGGGGGAAAACAGAAACTGAGTAAGGAAAATCATGGAAATATGGATTCAAACCTTATGGATGGACAAGATGCAATCCCTAAGCGCATGGACTAGATTACATAAGAAATAAGAAAAGAAAAATGGAACAAATTAATAGAATAGTAATAAATAGAATTAAGATGAATTAACACTAGCACTAGCACATGTAGAGAAGGGCTTTAGCACTAGCACTAGCACATGTAGAGAACGGCTTTACTCAAAAATCTCTGGTGGAGTTATAAATTTATGAATATTTAAAAAAAGAAGTTGGTAGTCTCCTCTTTTATTCATGGACCATGCACCCACTACAATTAAGGCATGGCAAGAGGCTCATTTTCAAGATGGCCTGGCTATGGCTCATATAGTTTGTTTTGGGCCATTAAAGAGCTCAGGTCTAGGTCTTACTTTGCAGGCTGACTTGGATAGACCTTGCATCCAAATTCCCTAATTAGCATATGCATTTCAGGAACTAAGCAAATGGATAACTATAAGAATAAACAGAAATTGCTATGAGAACGAAAATACATTCTAGAAACTGCACAATGTTTCGAAATAAGCATGGATACAACAAGAACTTAAGTGATGAATCTCCACAAAATGTTACATGCTTGAATCTTCACAAAATGATCTGAAGAAAAAACAAACGGACATGCATATATTGTAACGCCCTGAAAATTGGGGGTCGAGTAGCAACTCAACTCCCGAGTTCCAAAACATCACTTATGCAACATATATGCGTATGATTAAATGTTGTCTGTGTTAGTGCATTAATCATGAGTGGGATTATACCAAAACAATAATTCATACTCCAGATCAAGTCGTAAAACGCAAGCGAAAGACTGAAAGACATAAATAAACGTATATAAGTCAAAAGATCACGATCGGTCTCCACAGTATGAATACATCACTGAGTCACCATATACATGTAATAGTCTCAAAATCAAAATGTCAACGGTACAACTACGATGATAATCCCTGTAGCCCCGTCGATCCAGATGGCCTAAGGGAAGCCGCCGGAGAACTGCATATAAGAGAACTTATCCTGATCATCATAGTAATCAGGCTTCGCCTCCTGAGTCGCATCATCATCCGCATCTAAGACAGAGTCTGGTGGGTGTTCAGAACACCGTCCCATAACGTGGGAGTGAGTGATCAACTCAATGGAATCATGGAGCAAAGGTTAACATGTTATCAATTCAGTCAAGTAGTAATGATAAAGCAGTACAATCAAACAATCTAGATACTCTTATTAATGCAAGAATGATATGAACAATGATGCATGCCCTCGCCTACACTCCCTCGTGCGACACTATCTTACAGTCGCGGCATGCTTTCTTCCCTCTGTGCTCTTCAACCCGAGGCACATGCAGTGAGATGTTATGAACGTGATTACCGAGTTCTTATTAGTCCATCTCATACGACAGGATTGGGAAACTAAGGTACCTCCCTTATATCATTTCCAAACAAGGATCCATTCTAGGGTTGTCAGTCCTAGTAAATCTCATACGATGTTGCGGTTATAGGTCGCTACAATGGGCTTGTCGCCAAATCATTACAGGCCTAGTGTATACTCTGATTTCTACGGAAAGGCTCGTCACCTCTACGCAGGTTCAGAGTATGCTCGAGGTCACTACAAAGGGCTCGTCACCAAATCAGTGTAGGCCGACAGATCGAATACAGTGTCTCATACCACCGTATTCGGCTTACGAGTCTGGGATGCTCACTGGTCACTACGGGGAGGCTCATCGCCCCAGCGTAGGCCGACAGCTCGACCACGGTGTCCCATACCACCATGTCCGGCTCATTAGTCTTAGCGGATCGAGGTACCATGGTTGAACGGGGTTTCACTGGTGAGTTCGGTACCTTAGGTTCAAACAATAACGTCCATATATGGTGAACATACAATAGGCACATCGGGTTACTTGGAGAGCTTGACTAATGTGAGCGCACATAGTATCGATCGTCATGAAGTGCGAAAGCACTTTGTGTGACCTAACCACTGTCGATGACCAACGCACGACTCAGGTTTGTCAAACACGTCCTATGTGGCGAAAGAATCTCAACCACGAACTCAAAGCCTGTTACCGATTGCCTGGACTATACTGTAGTCCCAAACACATTCAATCCTTAACCAGTAAGCATGTGGAGTAGTCAGAGCAGAATTAACCGAGTAATTCAAACATATTAACAAGCATGTTATAAAACACAATGTAAACAGGAAATCCAACACATACATTTCATAAGTAAGCGATTAAGCTAAACAACTTGCATGGAGGAAATCATACACATCTCTAAGGTAGTTGAGAATCCTATCTCAACACCCACCTAAAACACTATCCCCTAAGTACCTACTCATACAAGCATTTTCACAAACACTTAAACTACGCTTATTAACATACATAACGTATGTTGGCCAAAACATGTATTAGGGCGAATCCTTTCGCCGAGGAGTTGTTACACATACAACTAGCATATATACACAGTAGTTAATCATGGCAAACAACTTTCATATTTCGTACGTATACAGTATTTTCTACACAGACACAAAATACACTAAACTCCACAATTTTTATATATAACTGAATTGCAAAACGAACATCGCATTTTGCATGTGAAATAACACCCACATCATGAATCTATCATTACCCGGCATTGAAAGCTTTGAAAACCATAACCTATATGTCTATAGTCCGCACCTTACGCCGTAGAAGCGTAACGAATTCGCTAGAAACTCTAAGGCTTTGTCAACGATGGTACATCAACCGATAACATGAGTTAAATCAGCTATCTCGCCACTTGTAACAATTGAAACCCTAGAACAGATTAGGGTTAGGTTTTCTTACCTAAGAACGAAGTCAGAATCGCCAGAATAACGATTAGATAGGGATGGTTAAGCACGCAAAATGGCAGGATAGAGTACCAGGAATCTTTTCCCACATCTCTCACACTTTCCCTCTCTTTACTCTTTTCTCTCTCCTAGGTTTTTCAAATTCGTATGGAGTGAATGGGAGAGG
This sequence comes from Magnolia officinalis, assembly GCA_021015155.1. Taxonomy (NCBI): domain Eukaryota; kingdom Viridiplantae; phylum Streptophyta; class Magnoliopsida; order Magnoliales; family Magnoliaceae; genus Magnolia; species Magnolia officinalis. The sequence continues at coordinate 28,117,840 of JAJHSJ010000010.1, read as the reverse complement.
GTTTAAGGTCCTTATATAGGCCCAAAACTAACGGAAATAGCCCCAGGGCCAAGGTATACTTAGGTTATAGCCAAAGGACATCTGTTTCAGCTCAACGGAGCACTTCCGGAGCCCCCCTTGAGCTAAAGGTCGGACTTAAGATCCCTGACCATGGATCTAGGTTGAATTAAGTTTTCGTTCAATCGGGTTTCCAGATCGCATGTGACGGACCAGTTTCAATTCAATGGTCACCAAAACTCGATCAGGGTTACAAGTACACTGCCATTGTATGGGAAATTTCTCCTGATCCGAGGGTGTATTTGGGTTAGATTCTGACGGTCTGATTGCTTATATCTGGCCTGCAAGCAACAAGTCTCAGATTACTTAAATTAGATTTAATTTCTAAAGAAAACCACGTTTTCTCACACTCTTCACTCCGGGCTCAAGCGAATAGCCCCGGGACACTATCTGGATTTGATTTCCGAGATGGTTGTCAAGCCCAGCAAGGCGGTCCTAAGCGTTTAGTCTCGTGGTCATCGGACTTTCGACGTGCGGTCCAGCTCCGATACGGAGTTTCAATGTGCTCCCAAGAGCAACTGGGTAATGAGATTGATCCTAGATTTTAGGGTAACCTAGCATCAATGATTCTACAAGTTTTGGGTCTTGCAGATTGTATTTAAAGTGGATCAAGCAGATTTCGTAGCTAATCTAGTTTAGCACTTAGTTAGTTTTATCTAATTCCTAAAGGATTAATCCTGAGTGATTTCTGCCTGAGGTGGTACTCGGGTCTTTGTACGGAATTTTTCGAGACGTTACAATAATCTACAAAGAATCCATGCTAAATGCCACAGAAACCAAAACCCATCAACATCATTATGTATGGAACTACATTGAATTATCACCATAAAAGCCCTTCGAGAATGAAAACCCACGTGTAATATCTCCAACAAATGCTATACAAACCAAAATCCATCTCCAGAATCAAATCGGCAGCAAGGCTTTCAACTTCAGCTAATAACCGGTCCCTCTCTTGTTGTAATTGTTTACCGAGTACACAAGTTGGAATCAGATATTGACAGGAAAAGAACAGTAGAAGGAAATAAATAAAAGAAAGTTCTACTACCATAAAATAGAAAACTTAAAAAGGTTTGAACCCATAATGAATGTTATTGATCATAGATAACAAAATATATACAAAATGATAGTAGGCACTTTAAAATGATATTAATCCTGTGAATGTGCACCAGTTGATGCATACTTGATTTTACCAAAAGAAATATCATTTTTGATGTATATCTTAATGCCAACCATATAATAGAAAGATGGACACTTGCAGCATTGATAACAAGACCATTGAAGTCTGGGAATTGCCAGATCTACTTAATCTCACAAATTAGCTAAAAGTCAAAGAAATAATTCAGGCACAACATTAAGGATCAAGAAGAGAACTTCAACCTGGTAATCATATGGGAGATTATTATTTCAGGATTACAAAGTAGCACATAAAACCAACATCACACTTTGTCAGCTAAATGACCATAGAAAGATTACATACACGTTAGCTGAAAGTCAAATTTACAACTAATCCACCGGTACGGTACACAAAGGAAAATAACCTACTTAGGTTCAAGCATTTTTCCCCCTTTTCTAGAAAGATGGTGGGAATGGGATATTGTAATATTTTTACCTTTGCCTACATTTTAAAATATACTAGCATTGACCTCTGTCCAAAAAGTAAAAAATATCTTTGCTGAAAGTGCTGTAAGGGGTAATGATCTGATAAGGCCGACGAATGTGGCTAGGCTGGGTGTGGCCAGGCTGAAGCATGCTCAAGTCCAATACATGAGCTGAGGACCTGAGTTGAGGCCCGCATGAATTGGGCTCCTACTACCCAGGTGGATGATGAAACTAATAGGTTGTAAGGCTCAGCCCAGTCTCTTCATCCCCTGCATACAGTTATTGCTCTTCTTAACCATCTATTTGTAGGCCACAAATAAAAAATGTTAAGAATGGCATTAGTTAACAGCTCACCAAAATAGCAGAATGGAAAGTAGATTCCTTCTCTTTTTTACTCAATAACTTCAAAAAACAAAATACCATAAATTTCATTACTACAGCTTCTTTTCCATTTCCATGCACAAAACTAGAATGACCCTTTTAACATTAGAGCTTTGGAAGCTCCAAATCAACACACCAAACCAGACACCATTTGGAATTTCTTGTAATGGGTATCTAGAAAACCCCCCCAAAAAACATCAATTTCTGCTGAAATTATTTAGAAATAGAAATTTGCAGGACTGGTTTATGGTTACAGTAGACACAATAATAGTACTTTTTTGCCAAATGGGGTGTCCTAACCATTGCATTTTGATTGAGTGTTGACTGTTGCTATATTTTCTTTCTTGCCCATCTTTTTGTTGAATGTGAACCTCTAAAATGGCCAATTCCAGAGCATAAAACAGGAAGGTTGATCTAATGTGGGCAATCAATCCTAAAACGTCACCAATCTACCATTTAAAAGTTGACCCCAAACTGTTGGAGAAAGGCTAAGATGATGACAGCATTAGAAAATCTTACTCTTGGCCAAACCTCCACCTTGATTCTTGGGTCGACACCCTGCACCAGAAATAGCAAGAATGAGGAAAAAAACAGAATTATAGCAAATTGTGGCCATTGTGTTCATTTCTTCTATTTGATGAGGTAAGCTCACTTGCCATTTGTATTTGAAGGATGCCCACTCATTTCCTCTATTTGTGCTATTTCCAAAATTGTCACTTTGATATAAAAATGAAAGAAACCTTGCAAAACCAAGGCCAATTGTAAAGACCTTTGGCTAGCCCAATAGATCACATAAACAAGCCTCAAAACCTGTTGTTCTATAGATTTTTATTTATTTATTGAAAGGTTGCAAAAGCATAGCAAAACAAGCCTCGAAACCTGCATTCTACATTGAACAATCATAGCTGGTAAAATGACAAGATGCACAACTAGATAGGGAAACAAGCCTCAAAACTTGCATTTAACACTGAACAAAATCATGGTTGATAAATTACAGGATGCACAAGCATAGGAAAAGACGCCTCAAAACCTTCATTTCTAGATTAAACTATCATGATTGGTACAAATGACAAGATGAACAAGCATAGGGAGTCTTCAGTCATAGTACTTCTGAAATTCTTACTTTGGCATATTGGGTTATATCATCATACAATCCAAAGAAGAAGCTTCCTACTTAATGGATGTGCCTCAAAGAGGACTCTCAATCCTCTTTGTACCAATATCATTAGCATTCATGATGCAACATTTAAGAGTTGCTGAAATAAATTTTAGAATAGCAATAGGACCAAGACATTATTTGCCACAAAAATTATTGAGTTGTTTCAATTTCAGGATATGGTCTTTCAACATGCTAGAATGCCAAATCAATGGCCTCATCACTATTTGCATTCATCAAGTGTTTGGTGAGGACCATGCTAATGGATAACATATGCATAAAACACATTGGTGGGCCCATGGGTGAGAGAGTGGATTCAATAAGGCTCTGACATGGCACGATTTGATTGGGTCATGTGCTACTGCCAGAGTCAAGCAAAGCATGTTTGAAAGTGGGGTTGGACTAATCAAATCTAACAAAGCCAGGGCCTCACGAAATCCACTCCTAGTGGGTGAAGGGTCTGCATAGTACCCATGAGAGAATTGACCAAACAGCTTTGATAAGCCCACAAGTGTAAAAATCTTCTCTCCTACATACTGCCACATTCACTTGAGTGGCAAATAACATGATATCCATTTATCAAGTGGACCATACTATAGGAAACAGTGGTGATTGAACATCCAATCATTAAAAACTTCCTATGGCCCACTGTAATGTTTTCGTAATGTTTATTTGCCATCCAACCTGTTGATAAGGTCAAATAAACATGGATGAAGGTACCAAAAAATAAAAAATAAAAAAACAAATATCAGCTTGATCCAAAGCATTTGTGTCTCATTAATGGTGAATCGCCATTGTTTCCTATGTAATAGCTGACCTCTATCAAAATCATCAGCTAACAGGCTTTCATGGTCATAATGCCTAGGTTAAGGATCTATAAATCTTGATATCTTAAGAAAAACACAGGAAGTCCATCATGCCTATATAATTGTGACCGATCATTTGAAAAATATGGCCAGTCAAATAAACATGTGGGCCAGTCTCTCCACCACAATGGAGGAGCTGAAGAGTGGACTGGCCTGATTTCAGTGAAGAGAGATAAGCATAGTGGAACCAACATGATGGGTGCCTTGGGATCTCATGCCCAGTTCACACTGCCACATGGTGGCATGTTCATGAATTGCCATGTGCATGCTTGTGGCCTAAGCAAAAACCTCATTGTAGATATACAGATTTGAAACCAACAATTAGATTTCCCTTTAGATTTTAAATAGAATCAAGTGAGACTTTTGTGCCATTCATCATATTGTTTGGGGGAAAACAGAAACTGGAAAATACCTAAGCAAGCGCACCTTATGGATGGAGATCCCTAAGCGTACACACTAGATCCAAACTCCAGTTGCTCCACACCAGCGAAATCCAATCGTCGAAAGCTCGATCGGATCAATGGCTCGAAGATCGCTGTTTTTGTTGAAGGGAGAGGAAGAGTGAGAGAGGAAAATAGAGAGAGTGAGAGAGAAAGAGAGAAGGGAGTGAAAGAGAGAGGGAGAGATCGAGACAGAGGGAGATCGTCCATGAGGGAGTGGGAGACAGATGGGGAGAGAGATCGAGAGGGAGGGAGTGAGGGAGCAGGAGAGAGTGGGAGAGAGATCGGGAGGGAGATAGATCGAGAGGGAGGGAGCGGAGAGAGAGAGAGAGAGAGAGAGAGAGAGAGAGAGATTGAAGGAGTGAGGGAGCGGGAGAGAGAGAGAGAGAATGGGTGCGGCTGCGATGGAAATAGAGTTTTTCTTTGGTTTGGAAACGGCTTAAAAATTTACAACCATTCCGGAACCAAATACGTGGTTGTTCCTAAATGGTATTTTTGGTGTAGTGCGTTGATCAATAAGGCCCACCTTATAGAATTCTTATAGTTATTCCATCTAATGCAATTCAATACTATTTAATCCCACGTTCCAAACATGCAAGTTGACAGCTTAACCAGCACTATATTCTTTACACCCATGGATGAAATCTCTAAGCATAAAAATGCAAGAAGTGTTGCAAACTTTTTTGAGGAATTGTCAGTATAGCCTATTGGAATCGGCTTTATGAATTTTATATTACCAATCTTTCCTATATAATGCACTATCCTCCTTAAGCGATAGGCCTTTGTATACCTTATAACTTCAGTCCAAGTCCTTTTGGGTCAGGTTTTCGTTACACATGGTGGACCATCTCAATTTTTTCTTCATCATTTTATCTCCCATTGGGTCCACTCATCGGATGCTTCCAATTGCCTCATTTCTTTTTCTATTATTTAGAGTCTTTCTATTAATGCATCTGATATTCTCATCTCCACAATGCTGCTGCCCTGTTCGTGTAGCATTGCCCATATGACAAAGCTGGTCCACTGAGAATCTTCTATAGCTTTCCATTAGCTTTTACTATCACATATTACTGCAGAAGCATATGTTATCACCACTTCACCCATCCATCGAGCTATTTCTGTTGGAAACATCCTCTCTTGAATTTGTAGAGAACCTCGGCAACGAAAATATGTTATTTTGTACCTAGAACAAGTATAAAACGTTTGACCTGAGTGCGAGTCGTTGATGGGAGACCCACTGCTATGGACCCTTAATTACATTATCTCGATGATTAGAGTTTTTCCTTTGAATGATCCTGGCCATCAATTTTGTAGCACATTGATTATAGCTACGGGATCATCCAGGGCTGTCAACAGGTTCAGGCTGGGTACTGGATTACCTGTATCTGGACCCGATTAAAGGAATCGGATCCAGGTCTAAGTTCGGTTTGGGTACCATATATGAGGTATTCCAAATCTATTCAAATTCAAGTATCCCATTGTGTAAATTTTATTAAAATTTTGAAATATGTTTAGATCTAAAGCCAGGTACTGATTTATGTTCAGCTCCTGATCTTGATTTGGGTCGATGAAACATTTCTTTGTAGAGGTTTGCTTGAATAGATCTCAAACTTATTGCAATAAGATACACATGGCTCTAGCCTTTGGATTTGGGATTTTTTTTTTTTTTCACAAGGATCAGAACGGTTTATTTGGTAGGGCTTCCCTTAGATGAAGCACGTCAGAAAAAAAAATAAAAAAATGTCTGAATATTTCATCCTCTTCATTATACAAAGGTTACAGTGAACATTCATATTATAAAAATAATAATAATAAAGAGCCAAATTATTAAAGGGTCCAAATAATCCAATTGAGATATTTTATCTTTTGACTTTGTATAATATAATATGACTTGTTTTATATATATATATATATATATATATATATATATATATATATATATATATATATATATATATTAGACCATTAGAATCAATTACAGATCACAAATCCAACCTAGCAGGTTAATTGTGTAGTTAATTTCCCAAACTCAACAATTTCATCTTCACCAGTCTACATATAATATACCATTTAATGTATATATTTCAAAATATATACACCGAATGTGGTTAATTTCATAGAAATTAATTTCCAAAATCAAAGATTTTATCTTCACCTGCCTACACACAATATACCATACGATGCATGTATTTTCGAATGAATGTACTAATTAATGTATATATTCCGAAATATACACATTTGAATGGTGTATTGTGTGTAGGATAGGAAAAGATAAAATCTTTGATTTTAGGATCACATTCAGTATATATATTCTGAAATATATATAATTGTACTGACCAGGCGAAGGTCGAGTGTGCCCTGCAATTTGACTTTCGAGCCTCTAACAATGACGCTGAGTACGAAGCACTCCTCCCTGACAATGGTAGGTAGTTTGACAATGCCCAGTTCTAAGGATTGTGCAAAAAGCTCGGCATTTGCAATGCTTTCTCCTCACCTTGGTACCCCAAACCAATGGCCAAGTAGAGGCAGTCAATAAGATCATCAAAAGCCACCTCAAAACCAAAATCAAAAAATTTAAAGGAGCCTGGACAGAGGAACTGTCACATATTTTGTGGGCATACTGGACCACTGCCCACTCAACCACTGGGGAAACCCCCTTTTCTTTAGCCTTCGATGCAAAAGTAGTAGCCCTAATAGAAATCGAAATCCCCTCAGGACGAACTAAGCTATTCAACCTAGAAGAAAACAAATGTGCGAATGATGTTGAATCTCGACCTGCTTGAAGAACTCAGGGAAAAAGCACAAGTAAAGGTCATTGCCTACCAGTAGAGGGTTACTCGACATTACAACTCAAGGGTCAATGCAAAGATTCAGAACAAGAGACTTTGTACTCTAAGAAATCTTTCAAAGTACCAAGGAGTCTGGTTCAGGAGCCTTAGGACCAAGCTGGGAAGGGCCCTACAGGATATCGGTATAGTCCGACCAGGAACATACTGACTGGAGGACATGCGGGAGTGAGCCTTACCCTATCCATAAAATGTCAAGCACCTAAAGATCTACTACATGTAGGAATGGACCCAGGTAATTATATAAAGGCAACTTAGCATACCAAGCTGACAATTCACCTTAGGTGACTACTACTTGTAAACTTCCCTTTATGAATGAAAGGAAAAAAATTTCATTTTCGACCATCAATCTACTAAATGATTAACACAAAACAAAAGTATGCAAGCTACACATGAGGCAACACGAATATCTGAGCAAAAATTCCCTTTTTATAAAAGAAATGATTACAAGCCAATCGCCTAAAAATATATATACATAGATAGTACAACATTGGGAAAGTCTAGGGATGTGGGAGTTTCTCAACCTTAGGAGCGGAAGCTTCGGGGACCTCAATGGTATCTTCGTCCAGATAGCCCAAGATAAGCTCGAGATATCGGCATTGAACTTCTTCCCGGCAATTCTGGAAGCTGACGATGAATGTCTCACCTAGCTTTGCTAGGTACCCCTCAAAGGCCTTACAATCATCCACGACAAGTGCTTCTCATAATGGAATCTTGGCTTCAACTACCATTAGCCTGGCCTTAGCATCCCAAAGCATGCCTCCACCTTAATTGTCCGAACTTCCACCGCATCCAGATGAGCCTCTACCTCATTGACCCTTATCAGCGTTGAAAATGCACGGAGCCTCAACTCGCATTGCTCAGCGGCCAGACTAGAAGCGTTCGCCTCGCGGTCCTCCAAGGATACCTTAAGGCCTCTTGGAGGACTTCGAACTCCACGTGGGTTGCCGCCTAGGCTTTCGTGGTCATCACCAGCTCTGAAGACTTCGCCTGCAACTCAACTCTGGAGGCTCCGTGCTTTTTGTACGCATCATCCACCCGAGCCTTTAACTTGAGCGAGAATTAACAGATGGCAAGGGCCCCAAGTGTGCCTTGTAAAAATAAAAGAGAAAAGGTAAGGAAAACATTAAAAAATAACAAGAAAGAGAAAAGAAGGGGAAGGCAGAACACCCTTACCTCACTACGGCAATCAACACTCACCTTAATGTGTAAGGCTTCCATGGTTGAGAGGAGGTTAGGGCGAAGGGATAGCATTGATTTCACCTCCTCCTCGGGAATGTATCCTTGTCCCCAGTTGGCCAACATGGCCACCTTAGGAGCCGACCTATTGTAACGCCCTGAAAATCGGGGGTCGAGCATAAACTCAACTTCCGAGTTCCAGAACATCACTTATGCAACAAAATGAATGATGATTGGATGTTGACAGTATTCGTGCGTTGAACATGAGTGAGATTAAGCCAAAACAGCATATCATACTCCAGAGACAGTTAAGTTTGCAAGCGGAAGACTGTGATAGATAGATAAAATATATAACTTATGATGAGTCTCCAGAGTGTGATAACATTACCAGGTTAAATAAATACAATGCAGTTCTAAAATGTACCAAATGTGAGGAAGTGTAATGCCTCCTATCCCATGTACCATAGCCCCGTCAATACAATATCAGGTCTTCATTGACCTGCCAGAGAGATACAAATAGGAGAACTCCTCCTATCATCACAGAAGTAGTCCGGCTCTGCTTCACAAGCATCGCCATCACCTGAAACTCAACAAATCTGGTGGGTGTTCGGAACACCGTCCCGTAACGTGGGAGTGAGTGATCAACTCAGTGGAACAGTAAAGCATAGGTTAACATGTTATCAATTCAATCAAGCAGTAATGATAAAGCAGTACAAATCAAACATTTCTAACTACTCTTGTTAAATGCAAAATGAAATGACATGATGCTGTATGCCCTTGCCAAACCACCCTCAAGCGACATCATCTTACGTTCGCGAATGCTTACTCCCTCAGTGCGCCACATCTACAAAGCACATGCGGTGCGATGATGCTCATGATTACCAAGTTTTTATTAGTCCATTTCAAACAGCAGTATTGGGAAACTAAGGTACCTCCCTTGTATCATTCCCAAACATGATCCATTCTAGGGTCGTCAATCCTAGTTATTCTCATACGATGTTATGGTTTGAGAAGCGTAGTGAAGGCATCGCAAAGGGCTCATCACCCGTCAGCGCGGATACAGATCTCACCGTATGCGGCTCAATTGCTGGCCGTCAGCTCGAGTACAGGTCTCACCGTACTCGGCTCAATCACTAGCCGTCAGCTCAAGTACAGGTCTCACCGTACTCGGCTCAACTCACACTCTAGTTGCTGTGAAAGACTCGTGGCCAATCACAGACCCTTGGAGTGTACTCGATGATACTACGGAGGACTCGTCGCCCGTCAGCACGAGCACAGATCTCACCGTACTCGGCTCTCGCCGAGGTATCGACAGCTCGAATACAGTGTCCCATACCACCATATTCGGCTCACGAGTTGATTGCGCAATGGTCACTACGGGGAGGCACATGGCCCCAGCGTAGGCCGACAGCTCGACCACGGTGTCCCATACCACCATGCCCGGCTCATGCGACTTAGCGGATCTAGGTACCATGGTTAAACGGGGATCGCCACTGGTAAGTTTGGTACCCTAGGTTCAAGCAGTAGCGACCAAACAGGGTGAACATGCATAAGGCAGATCGGGTTACTTGATGAGCTCGACTAGCACGATCGCCCGTTGAGCTGCACGACATGAAGTGCATAAACAACTTCGTGTGGCCTAGCCACTGCCGACAGGCAACGCACGACTCGAGTTCGTCGAACACATCCCACGTGGCAAATGAATCTCAGCCACGAGTTCAATCTCGTTACCGATTGCCTGGACTATAATCATAGCCCCAAACACAATCAATTACAGAGATATAAAGCAGTAATAGATCAGGATTCAAATCATACAATCAGTCTGGTATTATCCGTTTAGGGCTGCCAGGGCTGTTGCACGCACTCGTTGCTCCGCTCCCCCATCACCCATGACGGATCATACAACATAAATATAAATTTAAACATATGCATTACATAGTTAAAATCATAAAACAGTTGAGCATGTTATGAAGCACAACACAAGCATGAGTTTGTACATGTTCAAATCCTAATCACACAACTATCAAAGGAGATCATACACATAGTGAAAAGAGGTTGAGAATCATATCTCAACACCCTTATATATTACAATTTGCCAACTACTACACATTCAGACATTTCAAGAAACACTTAAACAAACATACATCAACATACATGACATATGTCGATCACATAGGCATTAGGCCAAATCCTTTCGCTAGGGAGTTGCCCCAATCATAACACGCGTACACCCACGACGGATAGTCATGGCAAGCAGGAATCCAAGTTCCATATTCATTCAGTCATTTCCACAAACACTTGGGCCACACATTTTAGCATATATAGTGTATACTGGCCGTGGCGTGATTTAGGGCAAATCCTTTCGTCAAAGGGATATCGCCATTACAACAATCATATATCCATGACAATTAGTCATGGCGAGCACGAATGAGAATGCTATACTCATTCAGCCATTTTCACAAACACTTAGAATACACTATTCCAACATACCTAGTGTATGTTAGCAAACATGTATTAGGGCTATTCTTTCGCTAAGCGGTTATTTTATCCGCGTATACCATATTCATACAACAATTAATCATGACAATTATATTTCCAAAATCCGCACGTATGCGGAATTTCTAAAATACGCAATTTCAACATACATGACATTTACACATGAACATGTATTTTTGCGATTCTTTTCGCCAAACTAACATTTTATCCACACATGATATAATCAAACATTAAATAAACATGTCAAATTTTCCCAAGAAAAATACGTATACGGTATTTATACGTATATCTAGAGTATGTGAAAATCCATATTCTTTATCGCTAATCGAAACAGGAAACGGAAAGCACTTTGTACATGTGCATTTGCATACAGATCATGAATCTATCATTATCTGACATTGAAAGCGTTGAAAAACGTAACTTATACGCTTAAAGTCCTCACCTTTGTCGTAGAATCGTAACGGAGTTGATAGGTTCGCTAAGCTTCCGTATACGGGAGTTTGGCAACCTAGAGAACGAAATAGGTTAGCTATTTCACAACCTACAACACCCCAGCCCCAAATCAGATTAGGGTTAGGGTTTCTTACCTAGAAAACGCCTGGAATCGCCGGAAAAGCGTCAAGAAAATGATGGTGCAGCCCGTGTGGTGGCAGGGAACGACGGCAGGGAGTTTCTCCCACTTCTCCCTCACTTTCTCTCTCTTTTCCCTCTCTCAAATCCAAATTCGTATGGCTGGAATGGGAGAGGGTTTAAGGTCCTTATATAGCCTAAAACTTCACCGAAATAGACTCCTGTTCAAGGGTTACTGCTAATATAGGATATTCGTCACTTTTCCAGCTCAAAAGAGGTGTTCTGGTGGCCCTCTTTGAGCCAAACGTCAGACTTAAGCTCACCACACATGGATCTATGAGGGATCACGTTTTCGACTCGATCGGATTCCCAGATCGCACGTGGCGGACCACTTTCAGTTCAACGGTCAGTGGGCCACGATCCGAAATTCCAAGTACATGTAAATGTTCCTGAAATTTTTCCTGATCCGAGGGTGTAATTTGGTCTGATTCTGACGGTCAGGTTGCTTAATACTGATGCGCAAGCGAAAGGTGCCAGATCACTATTCCAGATATTTTCTTTTCAAAGGAATAGTGTTTTTCACACACCCTCGCTCCGGATCGAAATAAATGACCGTGGGACATCGGTCGGAGCTGATTTTTGAGATGATTGTCAAGCCCAGTGGGGCGGTCCTAGTTCCTTAGATTCGTGTTAATCGGACTCCCGATGTGCGATCTAGACCTCATACGAAGTTTCGTTTCAGTCCCGAGAGCAGACGGGTAATGAGTTTGGCTCTAGACTTTAGGGTAACCTAGAGTCACATGTTTTACAAGTTTTGGGTCTTGCAGATCGTATTTAAAGCGATCCCAACGGATTTCATGGCTAATCGAGTTTGCACTTAGTTAACTTTGTTAAATTTCTAAAGGATTTAATCCTAATTGTTTTCTGGTTGAGATGGTACTTAGGCCTTTGCAGTTTGTATATAAAGTGATCCAAGTTTTACTACTTAGCTAGTTTAAGTTAGTGTCTAGGGCGAAAGTGCTTTGAAAAATTGAAAGCACAAGGTAGGAAAGGGGTGGGATTTGTGAAGGAAATGGGTTCAGAAGCGATTTTAGACTGTGGGGTTCAGTTCTGACGAAATAATAAGGTATTAAGAGCAACCCATCGCCTAAGGACATCTAATCCCAAATTGGCAAAAATCCGGGATGTTACAATCTACCCCCCTTAAAACAAAATTTCGTCCCCGAAATTGGCTAAGGGTAATAAGGGAAAATTTCTATTATTTCATTTGCCTAAGACTTATTGATTTCAAGTTTCTACGCGTGGTAGGGTATATACCAGCTGGTTCATTTTAGTCTACCCCCCTTAAAACTTAATTCTTTATCCATTTCTCATACCCTAATGGTTTGCTACATTTATTTCTTTACCTATTTGGAGTCTCGACGACAAATCCCAACAATTTAGAGTAAGATAACTGTTTTCATTGTTTGACCAACACGGAGAGACGGTAATAGTGGGCTCGATCCCGATACATCGATCATCTACCGGGCCAGGGTAGGAAGCTCATCGTATCCCTTCCGAATCCTGGTGGATCCTGGTCGTCCGCTCGTCAGCAGAGAGTCCATCGGTAGTCGCCCAGGATTGAGAATTGGGTCAAGCCGCGAATGTTTCGCAGTTGTATATTTCAGTAACTCCGTAGTCCGATCAATCTCTAAGAGTAGGGAATGCCCATCATTGAAAGGCTCAAATTGTTTATTCTAAGGTTGCCCTTTAGGTCTTAGTCTAAGAGAGTCCTCATTATTATCTATGTCCAAGGAAATGGTGAATCAAATCGTACTAGATCATCCTAAAACGGTTCCTTATAGTAGAACTTGCTAGGGCTTCTATAATGCTCGTACTCAACGAGCACCGCTTCGATCCTGGGCCAGTGGGGTAGGGTCCACCGCGTTTTCGCTGCGCCACCCAGATCAAAGAGGCGTATTAGGTGACCTAACTAGATTGGGCTCATAATGTTCTACCCCCCTTAAAATTTTATTTTCACCCTCAAGGCTCAAGAGCTATGTCCTGATCCGTATGTCGGAACAAGGTGTAATTTAAGTCTTATCCTTGACATGAAATGAAATGCGGTCTCCCACAACATTAGTCTTGGTACCTAGGATTATAGAAAGGGGCTATCACAGATGGGTGTGAGTTTGAGGCAAGATGCCTAATTCTACCAAGGAGTTTTGTCGCGGTCCAGACTTATCCTATTTAATTATGTCTAGCTTAATAGGCAGGCTATCTTTTTACGTTCATAAACACATATGTATGCCAACATGGCATGCGATTTGGGACCTAATCCCCAACTGTCGTTGCCCATCTGGGCAATTCCTTGGGCCTAAAAGACAAAGTCTCTATCAGCAATATACTCCTAACACTTTTCAAGGACAAAATTATCAACTCTTAATTGTAAATGGTTGGGCCAACACGGAAAGAAAATTGTGTAGTGGGTCTGAGTCGGTTAAGCCGAATAACTGAGTCTATTATTCACTTGGCTTAGAATAATTAGTTAGTCTTGTACTTTCCTTAGCCTACCCAGTAGCCTAGTCTTAATTGAGGAGTAGCGGGAATCCATAGGTGAGTCCAAAGTCGATGCTTATACGTTAGATGATTTCACTTCATTTTTAATACAAGGAAGGGTTTCATCACTTAGGATCAAAGTTGTCTAATTGGAATTGAGTTGCCTGTAGTTGAATTTAACTACGCCCGAGCATTTCACATATGCTCAAACCAACTGAGGGGGTTCTGGTTGGATTGCCTATATCGTCAGGTCTGTCAAAGCACTGCTCTAGGTCCAAACTCTATGGGCCATATTTGTCAAACAACCATTTACTCTAAAAGCTTAAGCTATCAGAGTGCGGTAGGTTAATGTATATCAAGGGACTTTATCACTTCAACACTATTTGGCCAGTGGTCTTAAGTTGTATTAAATGGGACCGTATTACTAATCCTACCTCGGGATTGGGAGTGACATGGTTGGTAGGAGGGTGGGTGGGGATAAAAATTAATTTTATAGGCTTTGGAAAATGAGCCATGTGTTGGAAAGTGTGAGATGGGATTTCCAATCCCAGGAATCGGAACTCCTAAGTGTAAGAGGAACAACCTAGGGTATACTCTTATTGCATACATTTCAAACCTAGTATCGGAAACCATGGGATACACCAATCTAGGGACCATACCTTACCCATATATTTATTATTACTTTTACAATTCCATCCACCAAATCGCACTTAATGCAATTTGGCCGAACGGGCCCTAAACGTTCTCAAATAACTAAAACATTCTACCAACTACTACACCTATCAACAGGAAAACATAACCACCCTAAGATAGTAGCCCATGCAAACTACAAGACAACATATGGATGAGCTCGGATAGAGCCATGGAAAATGTGGATAAGGGAAATGGGGGCTGGAGTTTTGGTTCTCCACAGATGTGAGCCTCAACAGATGATTGTAAAGGCCCCAACGGACAGGGATTGAAGGAGGAAAATGAGTGGATGGGATGGGTTGAGAGCTTGCACGATTTTAGAGCTTCAAATGAGGCATGTAAGCGCTCAAATGAGAGAGAATGGAGAGGGTAGGGGGTAAGTTATGTTGTAAACATATGGAAGGATGGATGTGTGGGGGTTATGGAAGAAAATGAAAGATTGCAAGGTTTGGAGGGATGGTTTTGAGAAAAATCGAAAATGGGATGGAGGTGCTTGAAAAGAGGGGTGAAATGAAAAGGGGGTGCTTCCAACCCTATTTATTCTAACCAAAACACAAAACCGCACGTGCCAGCGTGTTGGGGGGTCAGGCCGACCAAACCCATGGTCGGAATCCCACCGGAAAGGCAACCGGGCGGCGGCGCGCCGCCCGACCCGCGGCGCCGCCGCGGCCGGACTTGGCCGGAGCCGCGCCGCCGCGGTGGGGACCTGTTCAGCATGGTCCCAGGGTGTCAGAAACACCCTGGTTCGACCCTGGGTCTTAGTAGATTTAAGTGGGGAGGCCCCCGACTCCGGTTCGCTCCATTTCGGGTAGTTTCGGGATATTCGGACGTAACTTGCAATCCGGAATGAGTTATCTGACGTAAAATATATGAATTTGGGGTAGAACGAGCTAATGAAGCCAACCAACCCTGCTATGCCGGGTTGCGCAGCCCGGAATTGCGAGAAAACCCACCGATTGACGGTCATTTCCCCGTTTAAATTTCTTTTGCTAAAGTAGTAGTTTTAGTTTGATTTCTCTTCATCCATTGGGCTTTAGGAGTTGTGCCCAATGAGAAAAGGGTTTATAATAATTAGGAGAACAATTTGGTGAAGTCGTTTAGGACACTTACTATTTTTTTGACCGAAAACCTTACCCACTAGTAGACATCACGACCCATAGTAAGTCGCGAATTCTAGAAGTTTTAGTTGTAGTTTGTTCCTGATTTCTTTCCCATTACCTGGTATCCTTATTTAAAGGGTTGTGAACTTTTTTTTTTTTTTTTTATCATTCATTAATCAGTTTCGGATTTATTAGAATTTATTTTTATGTTTGCTTTCTTTCCTCGTGGATTTGAGAAGTCTCTGTGAGGAGTCCAGAGAAGCTCCGAGGATTCGGAGTAGTTATCTCATCACGTTTATCGCACATTTTCCTGATTCTCCATGATTGGGATGAGGTGGATTGTGATCTAGACCCTTCACTAGACAACCTAGAAACGTTTTAAGGTCGACCCGTGCGACAGACTCGATTTCGGCGTTCGTTTTCAGTGAATTAGCCGTTGGACTGAACAGGGATGCCTAAGACTGTTTCTACATTCCGTCGCTCCCTCCTAAGTCAGAGTGCGTCAGAGTGCGTAGTGTGACCATAACCAGGTCCGGTTTAATCAAAATCATGCTCTGATACCATCTTGTAACGCCCTGAAAATCGGGGGTCGAGCATAAACTCAACTCCCGAGTTCCAGAACATCACTTATGCAACAAAATGAATGATGATTGGATGTTGACTGTATTCGTGCATTGAACATGAGTGAGATTAAGCCAAAACAGCATATCATACTCCAGAGACAGTTAAGTTTGCAAGCGGAAGACTGTGATAGATAGATAAAATATATAACTTATGATGAGTCTCCAGAGTGTGATAACATTACCAGGTTAAATAAATACAAGTGCAGTTCTAAAATTTACCAAATGTGAGGAAGTGTAATGCCTCCTATCCCATGTGCCATAGCCCCGTCAATACTTATCAGGTCTTCATTGACCTGCCAGAGAGATACAGATAGGAGAACTCCTCCTATCATCACAGAAGTAGTCCGGCTCTGCTTCACAAGCATCGCCATCACCTGAAACTCAACAAATCTGGTGGGTGTTCGGAACACCGTCCCGTAACGTGGGAGTGAGTGATCAACTCAGTGGAACAATAAGGCATAGGTTAACATGTTATCAATTCAATCAAGCAGTAATGATAAAGCAGTACAAATCAAACATTTCTAACTACTCTTGTTAAATGCAAAAATGATATGACATGATGCTGTATGCCCTTGCCAAACCACCCTCAAGCGACATCATCTTACGTTCGCGAATGCTTACTCCCTCAGTGCGCCACATCTACAAAGCACATGCGGTGCGATGATGCTCATGATTACCAAGTTTTTATTAGTCCATTTCAAACAGCAGTATTGGGAAACTAAGGTACCTCCCTTGTATCATTCCCAAACATGATCCATTCTAGGGTCGTCAATCCTAGTTATTCTCATACGATGTTATGGTTTGAGAAGCGTAGTGAAGGCATCGCAAAGGGCTCATCACCCGTCAGCGCGGATACAGATCTCACCGTATGCGGCTCAATTGCTGGCCGTCAGCTCGAGTACAGGTCTCACCGTACTCGGCTCAATCACTAGCCGTCAGCTCAAGTACAGGTCTCACCGTACTCGGCTCAACTCACACTCTAGTTGCTGTGAAAGACTCGTGGCCAATCACAGACCCTTGGAGTGTACTCGATGATACTACGGAGGACTCGTCGCCCGTCAGCACGAGCACAGATCTCACCGTACTCGGCTCTCGCCGAGGTATCGACAGCTCGAATACAGTGTCCCATACCACCATATTCGGCTCACGAGTTGATTGCGCAATGGTCACTACGGGGAGGCACATGGCCCCAGCGTAGGCCGACAGCTCGACCACGGTGTCCCATACCACCATGCCCGGCTCATGCGACTTAGCGGATCTAGGTACCATGGTTAAACGGGGATCGCCACTGGTAAGTTTGGTACCCTAGGTTCAAGCAGTAGCGACCAAACAGGGTGAACATGCATAAGGCAGATCGGGTTACTTGATGAGCTCGACTAGCACGATCGCCCGTTGAGCTGCACGACATGAAGTGCATAAACAACTTCGTGTGGCCTAGCCACTGCCGACAGGCAACGCACGACTCGAGTTCGTCGAACACATCCCACGTGGCAAATGAATCTCAGCCACGAGTTCAATCTCGTTACCGATTGCCTGGACTATAATCATAGCCCCAAACACAATCAATTACAGAGATATAAAGCAGTAATAGATCAGGATTCAAATCATACAATCAGTCTGGTATTATCCGTTTAGGGCTGCCAGGGCTGTTGCACGCACTCGTTGCTCCGCTCCCCCATCACCCATGACGGATCATACAACATAAATATAAATTTAAACATATGCATTACATAGTTAAAATCATAAAACAGCTGAGCATGTTATGAAGCACAACACAAGCATGAGTTTGTACATGTTCAAATCCTAATCACACAACTATCAAAGGAGATCATACACATAGTGAAAAGAGGTTGAGAATCATATCTCAACACCCTTATATATTACAATTTGCCAACTACTACACATTCAGACATTTCAAGAAACACTTAAACAAACATACATCAACATACATGACATATGTCGATCACATAGGCATTAGGCCAAATCCTTTCGCTAGGGAGTTGCCCCAATCATAACACGCGTACACCCACGACGGATAGTCATGGCAAGCAGGAATCCAAGTTCCATATTCATTCAGTCATTTCCACAAACACTTGGGCCACACATTTTAGCATATATAGTGTATACTGGCCGTGGCGTGATTTAGGGCAAATCCTTTCGTCAAAGGGATATCGCCATTACAACAATCATATATCCATGACAATTAGTCATGGCGAGCACGAATGAGAATGCTATACTCATTCAGCCATTTTCACAAACACTTAGAATACACTATTCCAACATACCTAGTGTATGTTAGCAAACATGTATTAGGGCTATTCTTTCGCTAAGCGGTTATTTTATCCGCGTATACCATATTCATACAACAATTAATCATGACAATTATATTTCCAAAATCCGCACGTATGCGGAATTTCTAAAATACGCAATTTCAACATACATGACATTTACACATGAACATGTATTTTTGCGATTCTTTTCGCCAAACTAACATTTTATCCACACATGATATAATCAAACATTAAATAAACATGTCAAACATTTTCCCAAGAAAAATACGTATACGGTATTTATACGTATATCTAGAGTATGTGAAAATCCATATTCTTTATCGCTAATCGAAACAGGAAACGGAAAGCACTTTGTACATGTGCATTTGCATACAGATCATGAATCTATCATTATCTGACATTGAAAGCGTTGAAAAACGTAACTTATACGCTTAAAGTCCTCACCCTTTGTCGTAGAATCGTAACGGAGTTGATAGGTTCGCTAAGCTTCCGTATACGGGAGTTTGGCAACCTAGAGAACGAAATAGGTTAGCTATTTCACAACCTACAACCACCCCAGCCCCAAATCAGATTAGGGTTAGGGTTTCTTACCTAGAAACGACGCCGGGAACGCCGGAAAAGCGTCAAGAAAATGATGGTGCAGCCCGTGTGGTGGCAGGGAACGACGGCAGGGAGTTTCTCCCACTTCTCCCTCACTTTCTCTCTCTTTTCCCTCTCTCAAATCCAAATTCGTATGGCTGGAATGGGAGAGGGTTTAAGGTCCTTATATAGCCTAAAACTTCACCGAAATAGACTCCTGTTCAAGGGTTACTGCTAATATAGGATATTCGTCACTTTTCCAGCTCAAAAGAGGTGTTCTGGTGGCCCTCTTTGAGCCAAACGTCAGACTTAAGCTCACCACACATGGATCTATGAGGGATCACGTTTTCGACTCGATCGGATTCCCAGATCGCACGTGGCGGACCACTTTCAGTTCAACGGTCAGTGGGCCACGACCCGAAATTCCAAGTACATGTAAATGTTCCTGAAATTTTTCCTGATCCGAGGGTGTAATTTGGTCTGATTCTGACGGTCAGGTTGCTTAATACTGATGCGCAAGCGAAAGGTGCCAGATCACTATTCCAGATATTTTCTTTTCAAAGGAATAGTGTTTTTCACACACCCTCGCTCCGGATCGAAATAAATGACCGTGGGACATCGGTCGGAGCTGATTTTTGAGATGATTGTCAAGCCCAGTGGGGCGGTCCTAGTTCCTTAGATTCGTGTTAATCGGACTCCCGATGTGCGATCTAGACCACATACGAAGTTTCGTTTCAGTCCCGAGAGCAGACGGGTAATGAGTTTGGCTCTAGACTTTAGGGTAACCTAGAGTCACATGTTTTACAAGTTTTGGGTCTTGCAGATCGTATTTAAAGCGATCCCAACGGATTTCATGGCTAATCGAGTTTGCACTTAGTTAATTTTGTTAAATTTCTAAAGGATTTAATCCTAATTGTTTTCTGGTTGAGATGGTACTTAGGCCTTTGCAGTTTGTATATAAAGTGATCCAAGTTTTACTACTTAGCTAGTTTAAGTTAGTGTCTAGGGCGAAAGTGCTTTGAAAAATTGAAAGCACAAGTTAGGAAAGGGGTGGGATTTGTGAAGGAAATGGGTTCAGAAGCGATTTTAGACTGTGGGGTTCAGTTCTGACGAAATAATAAGGTATTAAGAGCAACCCATCGCCTAAGGACATCTAATCCCAAATTGGCAAAAATCCGGGATGTTACACCTATGGTGCTTAGATGCACCCTCCAGAGCTTTAACAGTCTCAGCCCAGGTCTCCTCGGCATGGACAAGAGACATGTCTAGGTTAACGACCTTCCTCGAAGACGGAGAGCATGATGTGTTTGCCTGAGCTGCCCCCTGGTACTCCATAATGGAGGTTGCAGCATCAGCCCTCACGTGAACCGGCGGAGGAGGAACCTCAGGGACAACATCCATTGCCACCCTCTCTGCCGTACACGCAGCAAATCTACCCGCAAAAAGACTTATTGCAGATTTCCTAGCAGGAGCTAGTGGGGCTATCCTCCCGGCAGTGGCCTTTAGCTACTTTATCTCGGCGGCAGATGACAACTTCCTTTAGCTAAGGTCAATCCAACATTTTTACAAAGAACAAAAAATGAGTTAGTTCTACAGTACTCATAAAAACCAAACATAAAGATAAGATAATCGTACTTACCCGCTGAGCCCGCCAAAAAAAGCCCGACCTATTGTAAGAGTTGCGGAGTGATCAATCTCCTACAATCTCTTTGGGTGGCAGGTCACTCTTTGTCCATCCATATCTGACATAGTAAGGAGGCAAAAAGATTAGTACGGGACCTAGGGAAAGCTGCGAAAAAGGGAAAGACTGTTCAAATATTTACTGAAAATATATCAAAAGAAGAACTAACTATGGTGGCACAACTCAGGTTCTGACCTGGGAGCGCGAAGGAGGTAGGGACTCGAGATCTCAATCCACCCAATTCTGTCACAGGGGCCTCCCACTCTCCTGTAGTGAAAAACCATCTATCCTTCTAGCCTTTATTGGAGGACGGGTTGTTGGTGATAATGGCCCGACCCTTGCCTGACCACGAAGAAAAATAGTACCGGCCTCTAGAGCCAGGACTGCTCTTGGCTTGGTACAAGTATAAGAGCTTGTCTACCATGAGCTCAGACTTATCGACCTACTGTCACATGATATAACAGTCAAAGAAAGCTCTCCACACATTAGGGTTTAGCTGTCCTCGAGTGACCCTGAGCCAATGAAGCATTTCTCTCACTACTAGATGAAAGGGCAACAATAGCCCACAAGAAAAGAAGATAGGATACAAGGCCACCTCCCACACAGGAGGTTGAACTTGAAGCTCTCCCGCCCAAAGAAGCTGGAGCCCCACCCAGCTTGGGATTGCATACTTAGACCGGAGGGCCTGTAGGTCCCTCGTCCTTAGTATAGACACATAGATGTTGGTTGAAAGGGCCACATCCTTAGAATACAAAGAGGTTGGCTCTGCTTGGGGCGAAGAGGCCTCCCATGTTCAAGGTAACATCTTCGGTGATGGTTCCTTAGGAGAAGGGGTGGGAACCTGAGACGCAGACCTCGAAGATGGGGTAGACCCAGAGTCTATATTATTGCTCACTGACTCCCCATGAAAGGCCCCAGAAATGAAGGAGGCCCCAAAATTCTCCCTAGAAGACAAAAAAAAACATAAAGAGTGCACTAGGAGGAAAAGATAGAAGAGAATGGAAGAAAAGAGAAGGATTAGGCATACCAAAAATTACAGAGATCTCTAGTTGAGGTATGCTGAAGGAGAAGAGACTTGCAAGGTAGAGGCAAAAGAAAAAAGACCAGGTCGACAGAGCTCGGGCTTCGCAGAAACGGACTGATGCATTGATGGAGGGGGGAGGTAATATTTATTGTAGCAGGGCATTTATTGCTGATTAAAGCCATGTAGGCTTGAGGAGATGTTTCGACTGACCTACCCCCCTAAGTGGCGACATGAGGTTAACCTAGACAAGACCATGATGACTTGGGGGATCGTTGTTTGTTGGTGATTCGTCTAGGGGCCGAACGACTCTTGCTAATTAATGAGCATCCCCTCATACCTCACAATCACCATCATATGTTTTTTGAATCACGCGACGAGTGCCACCTTTTCGATTCCCGCTCTCATCATTAAATGACAAATTTAAGTTCGACTTGAAATTTCAAGAAAAAAGACCAAGCTATTTACATTTTAAAATTCAGTTCCCACACTTCCAGACTAAAAGTTCCTACTCCCCAAGCTCGTGCACGACGAGTTCAAGAGTGAGGGGCAAATGTTGTGGGGAAAACCGAACTGGCTTGCTATACTGGAAATGCAAACAATCATAGGAGTGCCTTAAAGCTGGGCCGATTAAAATATATGAATGAGCTTCCTAAGCTAATGAGGCATCGACAGTGAGATAAGCCATGGGACAACCCTGAGCTGAGCTACTTAAGGGCAGACCTCAATAACAGGAATCACCTCCCAAGATAACCAGTTGACCCCGACCAAAGAGACGAAAAACCCTAAGAGAATTTCGCTTCGAACCAAGAAAAGAAAATTTTGGCACAATTCTAACCGAAGATCACGCCAACTGAGGTGAGCTCGGTGATACTTTTGGAAGTAGATCCCCATCCAAATAAAGACCCTCCAACAAATTTGGCGTATCCCACCAGGATACACAAGTCCTGAAGTTACTTAAATATCCTATAAATACAGTCACTAGAATTGGAGAAAGGTAAGCACCAAAAACCCTAACTCAAGTCCCACCTCTCCTCTCAGTCTACCCACCTAGCTTAGGCATCGAAGGGTTGCCGGCCACAATTGGCACCCCCACTGCCCTTTACATATTCTTGATGTGGATACACATGCATCTACAAGCGTCGCACCCATTCATCCATATTCAAGCAATATCATATACATTGAATGTTATATTGTATTGTATGTAGACAGGTGAAGATAAAATCTTTGATTTTGGGAATTAATTAACTATGCAATTAATTAGCTAGGGTAGATTAACTATGTATATTTAATTCTAATGGCTTAAAAATATAAATAGTTTGGATTATTGGAAAATGATCCATATTCCCACCACATCATATTGCAATATGTTGGAATGTATTCGAGCAAACATTTCCTTTACATGGTTTTAATGATTAACTATAAGCCTAAAAAAATCATATATTTGGGTTCCCAGTGGGTTACCCAAGTTAGATTCTTGACTTGACTCGACATCCAATTAGATCAGAATCCATGGATCCAAACCTGATGAGAAATCAAGATTCGGGTCTAGTTAAATCAAGTTGAATACTATAGTTATCTAGAAATACAGGTGCTGATTGATGGTAGAGTTGTACACCGAGTCGAGCTAGCCCCATCTTAACTCGACTCGATCAGCAACTTGGACCAGTTCGAGCTGAGTTCGAGTTCGAGTTTTCGAGCTGAGTTCGAGTTCGTGCTTTCGAGTCGAGTTTGAGTTCGAGTTTTCGAATTTGAGTTTGAGTTGAGTTTTCAAGATGAGTTAAGTTCGAGGTCAGAAGTATCGAGTTAAACTTATACTTATACATAACATTTAATAACATAATAAAACTAAAAATAAAAATAAAATATAAACTGAAAACTAAAAATATTCTAATTATAGTAACATTAGAAAAGTTTGTTTACTGTCATTATTTATTAATTACTATTGGAGAGGAGATTCGTTTGCCAAGCTCGAGTTGCTATCCTATTCTTCATATACATACTCGTCCATCTCTCCCGAATCAAAATGTGGAGAGAGTTTTTTTATCGTCCTCTTATATATTTTGAATTAGATTTTTCAAACTTTCTTTGTAAGCAAATTTATATGTAGTTCGAACACCTTGTAAAATGCACCAAGACTAGAGAGAAACTTGGATAGTTTGTTACTCTTCTTCTTTTTATTCGTGCAGCTTAAACCTGCTTCCACATCATGTTGTCTTCGAAGACATTATTGATGTATAGAAGCCTCTTTCATACTATGTTTTAAGGCGAGTTAAAATTGTTCTTCGTCCAATGCTAATAATCTAGCTTCCTCCCCTGCCTTAGAAAGTTTAGATGGGGTAATAGAATGTTTTTTTATTCGAATCAATAAGGGTCTGAAAAAGAAATTGGATTTCCTTTAGGGCTTTAGGACATGGTTTTGCATCTCCACCCTGACATGATAAGTGTAACCTGAGCCGATTAGTTTTGTTAATAAACTTGGCTTCACAAATGACATAAAATCTTCAATATTTTAGACTTTGGAGAGTGGACTAAGGAACCATAGTCCTAAACATCAGTCAATGATTCACTTGAAAACATATCTACACTTTGTGTTCGAGAAATTAGTATTTTAACAATAATGAAATATAAAAACGGATGAAAAAATGAAATATGAGATATAAAAGAAATAACGAATTATAAATTATAATATAAACAAAAGCATGATATGAAAATAAAATAAAAGTTATTGATATATTGTACTTATAACATTCATCAACATAACATAAAAGTACAAATTACATCATTTTCATGTTTCAAGAAATTAACAATAAATGTTAACCTAACTTCATTCACATTGTTGTTGTTGCATGTGTTGTGTCTTGAGACTCTTTCTCCTCCTCATTTTCCTCCTCAATATCAAAACTATTACATCCCAAAATTGGACACAACCAATCTTATGTACAAATTAATTCTTCAACTATATTTGGTGTAAGGAAGCTTTGATGCTTGCTCACGACCCTACTCCTTATGCTAAAAGCAGATTCTAATGCCACCATTGAAATATGAATTGACAATATGTCACATGCCATCATTGATAGTGTAAAGTATTTTTCTTCACTAACTCTCATTTTCCACTACTCCAAAATATCAAAGTCTGAATCTTGCCTCTTTACGATTGACTCTTTGAGATACAAGTCTAACTCTGATTCTTTTGTTTCATTATATGTATCTTCTTGTGCTAAGAAAGACATGTATTCATCGTCGAGCATAGTGTCATTGCTCGTAGAAACAACATGAGTTCTAACTTCTTTATCACTTGGTGTGGACCATGTGGTTGTGTATGTATTGTACAATTCTTTGATTGCATCACAAACTTTTGAGGTTTCAGTTATTGCTCTTTGATCAGAATAAATCTTCATAAAAATGAACTTAACATATCTCATCTTGCACTGAGGATAAAAAATAATCGCTAAAGCCATTAACAAATGACATTCATCCCAGTACTTATCGAACTTCATTTGCATACCAAGTGCCATAAGTTTTAAAAATTTTGGACCTTTATTGACACTTTTTCTTAGGGCTTCATTTATTTTCTAAATAGATGGAAGAGACATATTTGTTGTGGGATACTTATTTTCAGAAAATATCTTCATGCAGTCATAAAAAACCTTGTGAAACTTGTGAACTTCTTTTGGTTTGCTTCAATCTTCTTCAATAGGCAACTAAAAATACATTCTATCACACACTACATATTCAGGAAATGCAAGTTCCAATTCTACGGCTGAATCTAATATTTCAAAAGTCGAATTCCAACGTATGATACATCTAACTTCAACATTTTTTGATACTTCACATTCAAACGTTGTACTATATCACTCCATAAACTCATTCTTGAAGGTGAGCCCCTTATATATTTTATACTTTCCCTTATGTTCTCTATAGTTTGGTCAATTTTTTTCACCCCTTCTTGTACAATTAGGTTTAGTATGTGGTACAACACCAAACCTGAAATATTTTTCCCTCAAAAAATAAATTGTCAATTGCCTGGAACTTATTACATAATAATGATATCACACTGTTGTCTGCTGAAACATTATCTAAAGTTATTGAAGTGACTTTATTTTCAATGCCTCAATCTCGTAGATAGTTATAAATGCAATATGAATAACCAAACCGGTATAAGGAGGTGGAAGGTGGCAAATGTTCAATATTCTCTTTCAAAGTTTCCAATCTTCATCAACACAGTGTGCGGTCAATGAAATATATCTCTTTCTTTGATTAGACGTCGTCCACAAATCAGAAGTCAAACTTACTCTTGGGACTGATGCCAAAACTGGTTATAGTTTCATTTTCTCACTTGTGTACATCTTTATGCACTCCCTCTTCACAGTAACGTGGGAGGCCTTCTCAATATGAGGATTAAAGAATTTACTATATCTCATGAAACTTTGCCCTCTATCATTCTAAATGGTTATTCATCAATGATCATATGTTTTGCATACCACTCTTTCAGCTTCTCTTTTTTAAACTTATAAGTAAAAAGTTTACCTTAAGATACATCTCTTTCAGAGTTGCTAAATGATAGCAACTGTTGTCTTGGAATTGAAATTTTTGGTCTCTTTGAACAATTTTTCCTGTGTTTGTTTAAATGAGTTGTTGACCTCCCATATTTTTTACTATATAGTTGTTCACCACCCCAAGTATAGGGTTGTGATGTAGTAATAATCTCGGTAAGACCGAAGTCGAATCCACAGGGACTAAACCTTGTATGTATTCTGAAAGTAGCTAGAATTAGAACTAGAAGAAGCTGTAATCTAAATTAGGAGAAATTAAGAGAATAATTATGAATTATGTAACTAAAACTTGTAAAATTCAAAGGTGGGAAACTAGGGTTTCCAAGGATCCACTTGTAGAGATCAGGGAGATCTATGCTTGATTCACGAACACAACTGGAATCAAAGTCCTATCTTCATCCAGTTGTAAGATATTTCATTAAAGTTCACATGTGAACTTCCTTTGATCCAGTTCTTAAGAGATGAGAGGTATGAGAATTAGAATTGATTCCATCACAAAACCATGCCCATGAGACAATGCAAACAACAAAATTTAACCAATGTACAACCAATCTAAGAGAGTTATGAACGTTAGGAAGGATTCCATCATCCAACTATGCCCATGAAACGATGGTGAACAACGGGATTCCTAAGTTCACAATCCCTATAATGCAAAGAGCATATTCAAAGCTATCGCAGATCTATTGTAATTTAAGTCACAACACAAACCATTAAAAACTAAAAGTATCTCTTATAATCGACTAAAATCAAAGATAATTCAACTTAAACATGAATCAAACCGGCAGAAAACATCCCATCATGCTACAAGCTTCACCTCTTAGCCTTAGCTAAGAGGTTTCGATCATCATAGACATGATGATGTAAGTCTCTTAAGAAACAGTAAAGGAAAAACAAAAACGAAAGAGGGAAGAAAAACCACCCTATCGTCCACGCTCTCTCTCTCTCTCTCTCTCTCTCTCTCTTCTTGCTCCTCCACGCCTTGGATGATTCTCTCTCCCTCTTCTCTTCTCCTTTTTATAGCCAAGGGGGGTCAGTGGCTGGGAATCTGTGGAGAGAGTTGGTTGGGTGTTGCGTTCGTAAACTTTACGCAACAAGCTATCTTTCGCAGCAAAACGCGAAATCATCTTGTGGTTGGAGTGGCTTTGGGATAGCGGATCGTCCCAAGATTCTGTTTGACCTTCATGGATGGGGTCGTGGCCCCCTTCCTAAGCTTTTAGATGGTCCAGATCGATGATCCGATCACCGCCATGGTCGCACAACGATCGTGAAAATTGGACAGCGTCTAGACGTCTTCTTGTGCACGTACCTATGCTGAGGTGTTCGATGGGCCCCTGGTTAACGTCATCAGAGAAATCCACCCTGTCCATTGGATTCATAGTGAAATTTTAGTTAGGAATGGACAGTTTTGCTCGAGTTTGGTGCGGCCCAAGGAATCAAATCTACTTGTCGTTCATCCTACGTTTGACGGTGATCTTCGTGTCTACATGTGCATGGATGCATGTGAGCTCCATGGTTACGGTTGGCGCCCCCTGGACATAATGAACGACTCCGATCATCGAGATGGTCCACGGTGGTGGCCACTACACACCACAGTGTCCCAACGTGCGGATGCTAGACGCGAAGCCGAGCGATGGTGCGGGTCAGTGGTCTTTGACCGGACTCTCCAGTCCGGTGCGCCTCCAGTTCATGTGTGATGTGCACACACGTAACCTCAAGGTGGGGTCCACAGTGATGTTTGGATAAATCCACACCGCTCATCCGTTCTTCCTTCTAATTTAAGGGGTTGAGTCCAAGTTTGAAGCATATCCAGAGATCAGGTGGGCCCTAAATTGGTGATTTATTGGCTGATCTATCCGTTGGACCACTTCCACAATGATTGAATGGCTGAAATTTTATATGTACAATTAGTTTATGATCCTCAGGCTAGATATAAAGTTTCGAGCCAAACGGATGGTGGGAACCTTGTAATCTTGCATTCAGGACAATTTTCAGACCTTTTTACCTTCAATTACTAGGTTTTCTTGGATATTTGGCATGTGAATTCTTCAATCTCTGTCCCTTAAGATCCGTCCCTTGCCTTGGTGATTTTTGAGCATCAAATCCATGCTTTTAGTACCTTTTTTCAGTCCAAGCTCCTAAATTCACCTTGCAACACAAACATGATTAAATTAGAGCGTTAAGCATTATCATGTTTGTAAAATCAAGTAATAATTGGGGTCTAATATGCAATATTTGACCCTTAACACAATCCCCAACCAGGATTTTGCTAGTCTCGAGCAAAGTTTGCAAAAAATATTTTGAGAATTACAGGACAATTTCTATAAACTCGAGTGATTTTTGAAAAATAATCTAGATACTAGAATTCTAAGATACATTAATGTTGAGCATTACTTTCTCTTAGACTCAAGCGCACGGTAAACTTCATAGTCAAGTTCAAAGTATTAATCCATCAATTAGAAAGATTCTAAACATTGAGTTTCATGGGTGTATAGTGCAACCTTGACTTATCACAATTAAAGATCCAATCGTCAATTTTCATGATAACATTGATAACCAAAAAGAGCATTCTAGATAACTCAACCTAAACCGAAACTTGCCTTACAGTTCAGAGTTTTTATTCTTCCAGCTTTTGATTTTTCCATCGATGGCTTTCACGCTATATCAACCTTTTTAAAGATCTTTAATAGGTAGCCGTTTTCGATGACAACTATTTTTTTTAAGCTGGGTATTTATTTATTTTTCTTTCTTTTTAATTCTTCTTATTGAACATGATAGACAAATTCCCTAGGTTGGTTCCTTCCATGCTTAATAATCACCAAGTTAATAATTCAATATCAAACTGACACCTTAATGTGTAAGCTGTGACATGTGAAATCATGACTCAATCAATGTTAAAAACTTCTAATCATGGATTAATAATTCAAACTTAACTGTGAAATCTAACAGGTACTAAGTCCAAGAGTCATAATTCACCAACATTATGTATCTTATACTTCTTAAATTAAGGATGGCCTTCAAAATCACTCGAATTCATAAAATTTCTAGAGAAATTTAAAATTTTTCACTATTTTTGCTCAAGACTAAGAAAATACTGATTAGGTAACCTAATCTCCCTTCCCCAACCTAAAATCTACATTGTCCTCAATATAAAAGATATAAGCATGCAATGCACATGAGACAACGAAAGTAAAGGAGAAGTGATGGAAAGCTAATACCTGATGAGGAATTTGAAGGCTTTTTCCAAAGAGATATCAGCGTGAAGGTGGGTCAGCACAAGAGTGAAACCAGAAAAAGAAACTATCCTAAAACAAATGGAAAACAAACTATCCTAACAGCATAAAGACGACTATCCTAGAATGACAAAAAGCAAACTGCCCTAGTCCTATGAAAGCAGTAAGCCTACTTATACCTCCATCAGACTAGGAGATCAATCCTGGTACACAGGATCATTCAGAGGTATGGACATGTCCTCTGAATCAAATTTCTCAACAAATTGCTTTAATCGATGTCCAATTACTTTAAACTCATTGCCATTGTTTGGATTCTGAATCTCGACAGCCCCATGAGGATAAACATTGATAACAGTGAAAGGCCAGTCCAACGAGATCGAAGCTTACCCGGAAAGAGTTGTAACCGTGAATTATACAAAAAGACCTTCTGACCTAGCGTGAATGATTTTTAAAGAATGTGTTGGTCATGAAACGCCTTCATCCTATCCTTGTAATTCTCGAGTTCTCGTACGCATCGTTATGGATTTCTTCGAGTTCATTCAATTGTAATTTGCATAGCGATCCAGCATTGTCCAGATTGAAATTCAGATTTTTGATTGCCTAGTAGGCTCTATGTTCCAACTCCATAGGCAAGTGTCAAGCCTTTCCATAAACAATTCTAAAGGGAGACATTCCAATAGGGGTTTTAAATGCGGTACGGTAAGCCCATAAGGCATTGGTCAATCTGATTGACCAATCCTTATGGTCAGGGTTAACCATCTTTTCTAGAATGTGTTTGATCTTCCTATTGGAAATCTCAGCTTGCCCACTTGTTTGTGGGTGGTATAGAGTGCTCACCTTATCAGAGATGCCATATTTCTTCATTAATTTCGCGAATTGCCTATTACATAAATGTGAACCCCCAACACTAATGATGGCTCGAGGAGTTCCAAATCGGGAAAGGATGTTCTCTTTTAAGAACGTAATGACCGTTTGATGGTCATTGTTCCAACATGGAATCACTTCGACCCATTTAGTGACATAGTCTACTGCGAGCAAAATATATAAATGTCCAAAAGATTGGAGGAATGATCCCATGAAATTGATGCCCCATCAATCAAATGCTTCTATGATAAGGATGAGGTTCAAGGGCATCGTATTTTGACGGGACAATGCTCTCAATTTCTGACAACGCTCACAAGCCTTACAAAACTCATGAGTGTCCTTGAACATAGTGGGCCAATAAAACCCACACTGTAGAATCTTGGTCGTGGTCTTTTTAGTAGAAAAGTGACCACCACAGGACTGAGAGTGACAGAAGGAGATGACACTTTGATGTTCATTGTCTGACACACATCTCCTTAAGATTTGGTCTGGATAACATTTAAACAAATACGGATCATCCCAGAAGAATTTGCGCACCTCGGTGAAAAATTTCTTCTTATCTTGCGCAGTCCAATGTGTTGGTGTGAAACTTGTGGCAAGATAATTAACAATATCAGCGAACTAAGGTGAATGTGAGACTTTGAACAATTGTTTGTTAGGGAACATGTCATTGATATGTGTCGTCTCAAGGGACTTAGAGAGATTAAGGCGAGAAAGATGGTTAGCCACTACGTTTTCTACTCCCTTTTTATCTTTTCTTTTTAAATCAAATTCTTGGAGTAGGAGGATCCATCTTATCAGGAAGGGCTTAACATCATTTTTAGAAAGAAGATACTTGAGAGTCGCATGATTTGTGTAAACGACGATCTTGGATCTGATCAAGTACAATCTAAATTTGTCTAAAGCGAACACTACGACTAAGAGTTCCTTTTCCGTAGTCGAGTAGTTCACTTGGGTAGGATTTAGAGTTCTACTTGTGTAATGAATAATGTAGGGTTTCTTTTCTTTTCTCTGACCTAAAACCGCCCCAAGAGCATAGTCAGACGCGTCGCACATAAGTTCAAAAGGAAGGCTCCAATCGGGTGGTTGCATGATAGGTGCAGTAGTCAATATGCCCTTAAGCTTAGTAAAAGCTTCCTGGCATTGCTCAGTCCACTCGTATGGTGCATTATTTTGAAGTAGATTACATAAAGGACGAAAGAGGAGACTAAAGTCCTTTATGAATCTTCTGTAAAACCCGGAGTGTCCTAAGAAGGATCGCACGTCTCGTATGTTCTTAGGTAGAGGTGGGTTAAAGATAAGATCAATTTTTACCTTATCTACCTCGATTTCTTTGGACGAGATGATATATCCAAGGACAATTCCCTTACAAACCATGAAATAACACTTCTCCCAATTGAGTACCAAATTCTTTTCTTCACATCTTTTCAGCACACATTTAAGATTCTCTAAGCAATCGCTGAAAGATGGACCGAAGACAGAGAAGTCGTCCATGAAGACCTCTAGATATTGCCCCACCATGTCAGAAAAAATACTCATCATACATCATTGAAAGGTAGCAGGGGCATTACATAGTCCGAATGGCATCCTTCGGTAAGCAAAGGTGTCGTGGGGACATATAAATGTGGTCTTTTCCTGATCTTCAGAAGCTATCTCTATCTGGTTATAGCCTAAATACCCGTAAAGGAAACAGTAATATGAATGACCAGCTAGCCTTTCCAAAATTTGATCGAAGAAGGGTAAAGGAAAGTGATCCTTCCTCGTGATGGTATTCAACTTCCTGTAGTCAATGCACATTCTCCAACTAGTAGTAACTCTAGTTGGCATGAGTTCATTATTGATATTGGCTATGATGGTGATTCCAGACTTCTTGGGAACCACCTGAGTTGGACTCACCCATTGACTATCAAATATTGGGTATATGATACTCACATCCAATAGTTTAAGAACCTCGGCCTTAACCACTTCCGTCATGTTTGGATTTAGTCTACATTGTGATTATCGAGAGGACTTCGCATTCTCCTCAAGATGAATGCAGTGAGTACAAATCGAGAGGTCAATTCCTTTGAGGTCTGCAATCATCCACCAAGGGCTCCCTTATGCTCAATGAGAGTAGATATGAGCACACTCTCCTGTTCTTGCTTAAGGTGGGAAGAGATCACCACCTGGTATGTCTCATCTTGACCTAAAAAAATATATTTCAAATCAGAGGGCAAAGGTTTTAGGTCAAGCTTCGGTGCCTTGAGGTTAGATGGCAGAGGCACTTCATCAGTTTGGGGCAACTCTTCAAATTGTGGCCTCCAGCAGTTAACTTCAAGTACCGGCATAGTATCAAGCATGGTACACATCTCCCTAATCATGTCATCATCAAAATCATGGGAGTGGGCCAAGCACGTCTCTAGAGGATCAGAGGATAAGGTCAAAGGTGTCCTATCTTCCATGAAAGAGTCAATCATGTTAATGTCGTGGAAATTGTCATCATCCTCTAACCGTTTGCCTGTATTGAAAAAGATATTTAACTCCAATGTCATATTCTCGAAAGACATACTCATGACTCCATTCCTACAATTAATGATTGCATTTAAAGTGACAAGGAATGGGTGACCAAGAATGACGGGAGTCTGAGTGCTCATGTTACTGATGGGTTCCGTATCCAGGACAATAAAATCTACTGGGTAGTAGAATTTGTCAACCTGGACCAACACATCCTTAATTATCCCTCTTGGTACACGAACAGTGCGATCAATAAGTTGTAATGTGGTTAGGGGGTGGGTTTCAATTCACCCAAACCTAACTGTTTGTACACCGAGTAGAGAATCAAATTTACGCTTGCTCCTAAGTCAAAAAGTGCGTGCTCAATTTGGTAGTTCCCGATTACACAAGGTATGGTTGGGTTACTAGGATCTTTGAATTTCTATGACACATCTTGTTTTAGGATGGCACTCTCTTTCTCAGTTAAGAAGATTTTCTTTTGAATATTTTGTCGTCTTTTGGTCGTACACAGGTCTTTCAGGAATTTGGCATATGAAGTTATTTGTTTTACGATATCAAGTAGAGGAATATTGACCTTCACTTGTTTCAACACCTCTAAAATGTCCCGAGAGTTAGAGAGAGGTTTTGGTGCAACCAACCATTGGGAAAATGGAGCAATCGGCTTCCCTTGAGGTTCCGGTTCTAGTTCTTGTGGGGCATGGCTAAATCTATCATTGTTGTCTTCTTCGGAGTCCTTAGGCTTCTCATCCCTAACCAGAATGGTTTTGTCAATGGTCTTCCCACTCCTAGGAGTGGTGATAGATTTAGCTTGCTCTATCTAATTTGAAGTGCTTGGATCACTTATCTCATATTGCGGTTTAGGATTAGGGAGAGGTTGAGCAGGAAGCATCCCACTCTTTATAACCGTAACACGTGAATCCATCTTTTGCATAAATTTTGTAAGTTCTCGTGTTGCTTAAGTAAGCTCTTGACTTTGTGTGGAATTTTAAAATAGTTCTTCTTGAGGTTTCCCTTAATTTAGAATTTGATTGAAGAAACCTTGAGGGGTAGAAGTTTATCCATTCCTCCAACTGAAGTTTGGATGATTTCTCTAACTAGGATTGTATGTATTGGAGGAAGGTCCATTGAAAGGTCTTTGGTAATTGTTCACGACATTAGATTCCTCATTCAACACCTCTCGAAAGGCAGGTATTGTTGTACACTTCTCAGTTGTGTGAACGTTGCAATCACAAATACCGAAAACAGTTTCCTTAACCTTATCCTTATTTAATTCCATGGCCTCGAGTTTCCTGGTAAGATTAGCCACTTTAGCACTGATATCATCGTCCTCTTTCAGGAGATACATTTCACCACTTTCTTTGGAATGAGTCAACCTAGACATGGTGCTTGATTTTGGGTATGCATCACATGATTGTGCATGTTCAGCAAGTCTAAGTAATCCCACACATCATCGACATTTTTATTCATGAATTCTCCATTGCACATTGTCTCGACCAATTGGCACATGGAAGATGTCAGACCATCATAGAAAAAGTGTGTAATACGCCATGTTTCAAAACCGTGTTGTGGGCATGAACTGACAAGATCCTTGAACCGCTCCCAACATTGGAAGAATGTTTCATCCTCCTTTTAGGCGAAGTTCATGATTGACTTTCTAAGGGTATTCGTTTTATGATGTGGAAAAAATTTCTTTATGAACTCCCTTATTATGTCATTCCATGTGCCAATAGATCGAGGACGTAGTGAATGTAACCACGTCTTAGCTTTCTCTTTCAAAGAAAAGGGAAAGAGTTTCAACCTTACCGTGTCCTTAGACACGTTAGGAAAATATAATGTGGCTATAATCTCATCAAACTCTTTCAAGTGTAGATATGGACTTTCATATTCAAGTCCATGGAATTTTGGAAGGAGTTGGATCACCCTTGGCTTGATATCCATGTGTCCCGTATTCTCTGGAAAAACCATGCATGAGGGCGTGCTCACCCCGCTGGTTGTAAATAATCTCATAAAGTATGAGGCGGGGGTGCTTGATGCACTTCATTCTCATCCTGAACTTCCCCAACCCTTAGTTGAGATAGTCCTTCAGGTTGATTGGTCAGTTGATTTGCGGCATAACCTCAATTAACTCTAAGGATCTCGAGTGGTGTCTAGTCCTGTGATGGATAGTTAACCCCTCAACCAATCCTCCTTCACTCAAAAGACATCGAGTGTTGTCACGGACCCACTTGGGCATGAAACACTCTCAGCCCTCAATCTCAGATTCTAACCTAAACCTAAAAAGGAAGAAAGGAAATAGAAATCTAGAATTAGAAAGAGAGAAGAGTTGGAAAGAAGTTACCAAATTAGAAGTTCTTAAGTTAAGGTCTTGCAAAACAAAACAAAACAAGTCATTTTCTAAAAGCAGAAATTCTAAAATTAGAAAGTTCCTCAAAATAAAAATAGAAAGTAAACTAGTTTCTATAAAGAGAATATTTCTAAAAACAGATTAGAAAAGTTCTAAACTTAAAATTAGAAGGTAAGTTAGTTTCTAAAAATAAAAGAAATCCTAGAATTAGAAAGTTTCTAAAAATAGAAAATAAAACATAATCCTAAAAATAGAAAAATTAGAAAGAGATTACCAATTTAGAAAGTCTCTACCAGGATCCTACAAAACAGGAAAGTTAGGTTAGTTTCTAAAAATCAAACAGAAAAACCTAAACCTAAAATTAGAAAACCTTAATCTTAACCTAATTCTAAAACTAGTTAATCTTAGAAAAACGGAGCCATCAATCCTCGACAACGGCGCCAAAAACTTGTTCACCACCCCAAGTATAGGGTCACGATGTAGTAATAATCTTGGTAACACCGAGGTCGAATCCACAGGGACTGAACCTTGTACATATTCTAAAAGCAGCTAGAACTAGAACTAGAAGAAGATGTAATCTAAATCAGGAGAAATTAAGAGAATAATTGTAAATTATGTAACTAAAACTTGTAAAATTCAAAGGTGGGAAACTAGGGTTTCCAAGGATCCACTTGTAGAGATCAGAGAGATTTATGCTTGATTCACGAACACAACTGGAATCAGAGTCCTATCTTCATCCAGTTGGAAGATATTTCATTAAAGTTCACATCTGAACCTCCTTTAATCCAGTTCTTAAGAGATGAGAGGTATGAGAATTAGAATTGATTACATCACAAAACCATGCACATGAGACAAAGCAAACAATAAAATTTAACCAATCCACAACCAATCTAAGAGAGTTATGAACGTTAGGAAGGATTTCATCATCCAACCATGCCCATGAGACGATGGTGAACAATGGGATACCTAAGTTCACAATCCCTATAATGCAAAGAGCATACTCAAAGTTATCGCAAATCTATTGTAATTTAAGTCACAATAAACCATTAAAAACTAAAAGTATCTCTTATAATCAACTAAAATCAAAGATAATTCAACTTAAACATGAATAAAACCCAGAGAAAACATCCCATCACGCTACAAGCTTCACCTCTTAGCCCTAGCTAAGAGGTTTAGCTCATCATGACATGATGATCTAAGTCTCTTAAGAAACATTAATGGAAAAACAAAAACGAAAGAGGGAAGAAAAACTAGCCGATCGTCCACTCTCTCTCTCTCTCTCTCTCTCTCTCTCTCTCTCTCTCTCTCTCTCTCTCTCTCCCCTCCACGTCTTGGATGATTCTCTCTCCCTCTCCTCTTCTCCTTTTTATAGCCAGGGGGATCGGTGGCTGTTAGTAGGTGGAGAGAGTCGGTTGGGTGTTGCGTGCATAAACTTTACGCAGCAAGCTATCTTTCGTAGCGAAACGCGAAACCATCTTACATTTGGAGTGGCTTTGGGATAGCGGATCATCCCAAGATTCTATTTGGCCTTCATGGATGGGGTCGAAGCCCCCTTCCCAAGCTTTTAGATGGTTCAGATCGACGATCCGATCACCACCATGGTCGCACCACGACCGTGAAAATCGGATAGCGTCTGGACATCTTCTTGCGCAGGTACCTGCGCTGAGGTGCTCGGTGGGCCCCTGGTTGACGTCATTAGAGAAATCCACCCCGTCCATTGGATTCGTACCGAAATTTCAGTCAGGAATGGATGGTTTTGGTCGAGTTTGGTGCGGCCCAATGAATCAAATCTATCTACCGTTCATCTTGCGTTTGACGGTGATCTTCGTGTGTACATGTGCATGGATGCGTGTGGGCTCCATAGTTATGGTTGGCGCCCCTGGACATAATGAACAACTTTGATCATCGAGATGGTCCATGGTGGTGGGCCACTACACACCACAGTGTCCCAGCGTGCGGACGCTGGACGTGAAGCTGGGCGATGGTGTGGGTCAGCGGTCTTTGACCGGACTATCTGGTCCGGTGCGCCTCCAGTTCATGTGTGTTGTGCACACACACACCCTCAAGGTGGGGTCCACAGTGATGTTTGGATAGACCCACACTGTTTATCCGTTCTTCCTTCCAATTTAAGGGGTTGAGCCCAAGTTTAAAGCATATCCAGAGATCAGGTGGGCTCCAAATTGGTGATTTATTGGCTGATCTATCCGTTGGACCACTTCTAGAAAGATCCAATGTTTGAAATTTTATGTGTACGGTTACTTTATTATCCTCAGGCTAGATATAAAGTTTTGAGTCAAACGGATGGTGGGAACCCTATGATCTTGTATTCAGGACGATTTTCAGGCCTTTTTATTTCAATTACTGGGTTTTCTCGGATCTTTGGCATGTGAATTCTTCCATCTCGGTCCCCAAAATCCATCCCTTGCCTTGTTGATTTTTGAGCATCAAATCCATGCTTTTAGTACCATTTTTCAGTCGAAGCTCCTAAATTCACCTTGCAACACAAACATGATTAAATTAGAGCGTTAAGCATTATCATGTTCATAAAATCAGGTAATAACTAGGGTCTAATATGCAATATTTGACCCTCAACAGTAGTGCTTTGCGGTGCATATATTTGATCTTAAGCACATCATTAATTAGAATTTCTTCGAAATTATCCCACATGGCTGACCTTTTCTTTGCTTTACTTACAGTTGTAGTTGAAGACCCCTCTCCCTAAACAATAAGAGTAGATGTGGCCGACGCGCCGCACCAGGGGTAGTTGGGACTTCCTCCTTACTAGCCATTTATAAATATGAAGATATGAAACTAAATTTTAGGTACTTATTAACACAAGTGGGATGTACATAAATGTCCTCTAATTTTTATTTTTTTTTTAAATTTCCTAAGTGTCTAAACCAGTCAGTCAACCATTCAATTTTGAATAAATTGTAATGCTTTCATTTTTCAATTTAAATGGCATGCCAAAATTTTGGCAGCATCTCCCCTTATATCTCTAGAATATATTAACCTTATATTTGATTCCCACCTCAACTATCCATGCAAAGTGTGGATATTTGATGAGGAAATAGATGCAACAAATATATCCAGAGAGAATATGAGAGACAAATCAAAACAAACATATGCGTTTAAATTAGAATAAATAAAAACATTCTTATCTATTCAACATTGAATTATAAAAAAGGGACAGTTTGAGAATTTTTATGTATTAAAAAACACACTGAATCTATATCTGGTAACATGAATATGAGAGACAAATCAAAACAAACATATGCGTTTAAATTAGAATAAATGAAAACATTCTTATCTATTCAACATTGAATTGTAAAAAAGGGACAGTTTGAGAATTTTTATGTATTAAAAAACACACTGAATCTATATCTGGTAACATAAAAATCCTCAAATGGACAATTGATTATCCTATACTACAACAATAAATATTTTAAAAACTAATGTTACTGATTAAACAATAAAAAATTAACAATAATAATATTATTAATTAAATTAACAATAACAATAACATTAATATTAATATTAAATTAATTTAATTTAACATTAATATTGACAATAATAATTAACAATAACCAAAAAAAAAAAAAATAGTACTAACATTAAATTACTTTAACGGGGGATTGGGGAACATTTAAAATCAAATAATTGTAAATGATAACTAACCATAACATTAAGTTATATGATTACCAATCTAACATTAATTTAATATATATACTAATATTAATATATTATAATATATTTATTATACAATATATACAATTTATATTATATTTATAAAATATGCATCATCCATCCACCACCCATCCAATTATCCATCACATCCATGATCCATCCATCTGATCCATCCATGATTTAACCAATTATCCATCCATCCCTACTAAGTATCATCCATCCAAGTCCAACCATCCAACCAATCATCATCATCCATCTCTCCCATCCATCCAACCATCCAAATTACCATCCATCCATCCATCCATCCATCCATCCAATCATCCATCCATCTATATATTTATGTATAATATATAAATATAATATAGGGTTTACCGTTTCAGATTTTTTTATTTAATAAGTAACATAAAATTAATTAATTATGTATATATATATATATATATATATATATATATATATATATATATATATATATATATATATATCATGCAATCGGTGACCAGGTTCGATTGCTTACCGGGGAGCAAGGCAGGGTGACGGCCAAACTGGCAGCAGGGGCAGGGCGAGCAGGCGAGTAGCAAAGACGGGCGGGCAGGGCAGAGCAGGGATCACCGGATAGCAGGGCAGGGCGATGGCCGGACTAGCGGCAGGGGTAGAGCGAGCAGCACTGAACTGGCTGACTGAGAGAGAGAGAGAGAGAGAGAGAGAGAGAGAGAGAGAGAGAGAGAGAGAGAACTCAGGTGGTTGGTGGGCGGGCTGGGTTGTGAGAAAAACGGGTAGGTTGGTTTAAGGTTTAAAATTTTGATTTTTATACTACTTGACCGAGTCGACCCAAGTCAAACCGAGTCGAGACGAGTTTGAGTTATATGTCGATCTGAGTCGAGTCGAGCTTGGGCCAGCTCGAACTCGGCTCGAAATATTTTCGAGCTCAAAAATTTAGCTCGACTTGGCTCGAACTTAATTTCGAATCGAGTCGAATCGAGCTTTTTCGAGTCGAGTCGAGTGAGTTAACCGAGTTAACTCAGTTCATGTACAACTCTAATTGATGGAGCTAGGATCATCCAATATGCTTGATGTTTGCATTATGGCCCATGAAGAATGATCAAACAGGATGGATGGTCCAAACTAATAGATTGGAGTCTGACCTTTCCTCCGGGGCTTTCATCAATTGTTCGCACAAAGGATTGAAAATTTTACTCCGAGTTGATCAGAAAAGATCCAGTTTGACACGAGTCATGCCCTGACTCAGCTGAGTTGGGTCGATTCACCCGAAATGAGTCATATTGATCGATGTTAGACTCATAAGAGTTTCAACACGGTGTCATTGATTTGAACATCTATTGTGGTGAAATCACACTATGGTGTAAGTGCGTGGGTGGGTGTGGAGCGTGAGTACGTAATTAAAAAAAAAAAAAAAAACACAATAGTGGATAAGTAAGTGCAGTAGCTGAGTCTTATATTCGTGATTGCCACTAGCCCGGGTTATAGGCCAATTTAAAATTTGGTTAGTCCCGATTGATCCTGGCCCACAACTAAGATTAATAGTTTCAACAAATCATTCCATCTATTAGACTAAACCACCAATGGCCTCCCATCATATACATAGTTGGCTTCCAAAACCACCATCAAGTGGGCCCACTATGGTTAGACTTGCACAACGATCCAAAATTCAAAGGAGCCGATCAAATGACCCATCCATTTAATCATTTTCAAACATTCTTTTGCATCCATTTCAAGGCTAGTCATGGTACAATTTTGAAAATATGTGGACCCTCGACACTACATCCCTTCTCAATCAAGGACACAATAAGAGATTGCTGAAAGAGGTAAGATGGAACTTGTTGGGGAAAAATATGACAAGTCCGGAAGCCTGAATATGGAATGGACCAACTCTATTGACATTGCCCGGGATTCCGAGGCAATAAGCCCGACCGAGGCAAAAGAATCAAATGCCTCAAGGAGAGACTTAGCTCGGACGGTGAGGAATGAACCTCGACCAAGACTTATAAAGTCATGAACCATAGGCAAAATATATAAAATGCATAAAGTTAACTCGGATAACGAGGCAGCAACGTCTAAAGGGACGAATTAAGGCCTGAACGTTAGAAGTCTCCTGACCAACTATAAAACCGCCCCATATTTAGTCGGTTATCGGATTAAGAAAGGATATTGGTTATACACCGACTCTATTTCATCCGACAGAAGGCAAAAAGCTCCATCCTTACAGCCAGTCGAGACTCATTTATTACCAGGGTCGGTTAAGGCCGAGCCGAGCAAGGAAGAGACAGTGTAAACATAAATATCGTCCCGAAAATCTTGTGAAAAGGATTCCCGACTCCGAAGATCTCGGGATCGGGCAGAATCCATAAACAGACTATAACTAAATCAAATCTCCGAGATACTCTGAAGAGAATCCCTGCACGACGGGATCCTCTCATTCTTATACAAACAGGAAATCTCTACGACGAAAGGTACGCAGAAAACTCTACTGAAAACCCCTCTTCTCGATCCTATCTCTGACTTTGGCATTGGAGGGTCCCCAGCTCTAATTAGGGTCTCCTTTGTCTCCTTTTTGTGCAGGTGATCCGGTTGAGGGAAGATGCACCAATTTTTTGCACCAACAGAACTCTTAAAGAAGATTTATCAAATCGCCCGAATATGGACCTTGTGAGAAGTACAATCAATCACAAATAGCAATTCCATTGCTTTGGATTGTCTACTCACGTACCAATGTTAGAGAGAATCCACATGATCATGAAGCTGGTAGAAATTGAGGACCACAGAATATAAAAACCCATTTAGGAAAAAGAAAGCGAGACAAAGCAAAAGCTATGCATTTTTCCTCCTTTTCCTTTTCGCTTTGCATTGTACCGGCATTTACATTGCACTAACAAAGGTACGTTTGAGAACACGATTCTTTATATGTCAAGTCCAAACTCAAACAGATAGGGACGGAAGAGCTGCTTCCATCCACGCGTGTCAATGTCGGCTCCCGTTTGTGAGATCCAGGCCGTTCATTGGGAGGGAGCAACTATGAACATTGCCTTGGTTCAAAAAATAGCCCGGTTCGGTCTTGTAGGCGGATGGTGTTTGATTAGAAAGAAAATGATGAATGGTCTATATTTTTTTGGTGTGTTGGGTCCTTGAGACCATTGATCTGTTGTCCCCGTAATGGGACAATCCTGATCCTTCAATGGGTTGCGATCTGTCCACATCCAGCAGAAAATGGCCAAAGATAAGATGACAAGGACGGTCATGATCCATTCATGTTGGCCCATCAGATCAACAGCGTAGATCACCAAAGCTAGGACCCACTTGTAAGAAGAGCGCAAATTTCCTTTTGACCCTACCTATGGGGAGTCCTTGTAGGCGGAAGCAAGTGGGGCCGGCCGTGATGTTCGTGTGACATCCACTCCGTCCATCAGTCTCGGCTGAGCCCAAAAATGATTGGATCCATAACTCAAGTGGGCCATGGCACAGGAAAAGGTGGGGATTGGACACCCACCATTGAAACTTTCATGAGTTCCACAGAAGTTTTGGTACAGGCTGATATTTGTGGGTGTACGTGTATTT
Source organism: Magnolia officinalis (assembly GCA_021015155.1). Classification (NCBI taxonomy): domain Eukaryota; kingdom Viridiplantae; phylum Streptophyta; class Magnoliopsida; order Magnoliales; family Magnoliaceae; genus Magnolia; species Magnolia officinalis. Next base: position 28,074,983 of record JAJHSJ010000010.1, on the reverse strand, counting down.
GTTTATCGTTATGGAGTAACCTTATGAACGGTTCCGATAGCATATAAACAACACGGTGGGCCCTGGAAGGTTTCAATGGCGGATGTTTCCATCCCAACTTTTTTGTCTGATGTGGCTCATTTAAGTAATGGATATGCCTCATTTTTGGCCACATGGTCTAAGATGAAGTGGAGGGACTGATGGACAGAATGGATGTCTCATGAACATAATGGTGGGCCAAGAACTCATGGCCTGAGGATAATATACATATCCTCAGCCTGAGGATTTTACAATTTATCCTATTTAAGGAGACACCGAGGAGAGAAACACACACCATCCTCACCCTGACCGTGCATTCGCTTTCACAAGTTGAGAGAACGTTCTCAACTTCACAGCTTATCAATGGCCAGATCAATGGTTGCAAGGTCAAAGATGTTGCTTCTTCGGTAACTACATTCTGCTCCGTTGATTAATTACACCAACATCACACCATCGGATGTTTCAATAGCTGCCTTGTTATTAGTGGCATCCTCATGTATTGATTGATCGAGCACAGCTGCCACCGCTAGCCCTTCGATCAAGATTGGATTATTGTGAAAACTGTATGGTGGTTCATTTCCGTATGCAAGATCGGGACCGTTCATCAGGCGATCCCCGCTCTGAAAATTGCATGTCTAGGAACAATGGCTGATATGAGCATCAGGTGGCAGCAATTATACATAGAATCTGGATGGTTAGTTGCATTTGCCACCTACCTGATTATCATATCAGCCTTATTATTATTATTATTATTTTTTAGAATGGTATCTAGCCCATTGGGGCCGCGTGATGAATGGCTCTGATCTCTCATAGGTGTCCTCTTTCCCACAGGTGAGGCCACTGCACTTTCAAAGTTTGCACAGTTCTTTTGGCCCCATTTTCGGTATGCACCGTGCACCAAGAATCAGTGCGCACATCAGTGCGCACATCTCTCAACTTTGAAAGGTGTATTCGAGATTCCACATCGGTACTGGTCGATACTGAAAAAGCTCTGTAATCCACACCATGATCTATGTGTTTTATACATGCACGTGGTCCATTTATTTTGCCAACTCAGTTTAGGTAGCCACACCATAAGAAACAATGGTTATTAAATGACCACTGTTAAAAACTTATTGAGAGTCACAGAATTTTGAAAAAGTTAATATTTTTTTTTTTTTTCCCATCATCCAAGTCTGTGACCTAATTAATAGGTTGGATGGAAAAAAACATTTCAGTGGGCTTTACCAAGTTTTTAACAGTGTACGTATAGTCACTACTATTTCCTATGGTATAGTCTATTGGGGATTTGTGCTGCGGAATCACACAAATTTAGATCTAGGATAACAATCCAAAAGCATCAAGCAAACACAAGAGAACACACAGATTTAACGTGGAAAACCCTTGTGAGAAAAAACCACGGCACAAAGCGACAGAATTTTACTATGAAAATAGAAATTGCAAAGAGAGAGGACTTACCCGATTCGAACAACCTCGAATCTCACCCTTGCTACACCCTTTAGAAACCCTAAAACCCTTTTAGGAACCCTTAGAACCCCTTTAGAAAGCCTTAGCATGCCCTAGAATAGCCCTAGGGACCCCTATTTATAATTTAGGAAACTCCTCTTCCACACCTCTGCGAAACTGCCTCAAATTTACGCAGTCCGCATAAAATTCGCGCAGAATCTGCGAAACCCTCGACTAGTTGAGTCAGGTTCTCAACTGGTCGAAGGACCCCTTCTACCGATCGAGCCTGACCCTCGACTGGTCGACACCAAAAAATATAGCTTGCTGGACTTTGAGTCGAGCGAGCCTCGACCGGTCGAGTAGCCCCCTCGACCAGTCGAGCAGTGCGGGCAAAACCACATTTAAGACATCCGATTACAACAATCTTCACCATGTCTTCAATCTCCAACCGTTTAGCTTCTTGATCTCTTCTCTTATCTGTGCATCACATCATAATTTCTCGTGCACACTGCGTCCTTCTTTTTCAGCATCGCCAAGCCCAGAGAAGTTGCACAGAACTTGAACTTTTCTGTAAGAACGTTCTAGGTGAGCATGTCTGCTGGATCAGAACCCACGTACCCAGCCACCTTTGCTCCTGTCTTCTCAAAAGGAAAGACGTAGTCTTCTTACCATCTCACCACTACCTAATATTGTTTGTCAGGGTATTTGCTCACAACGCTGATAGCCTATAAAATAACCGGTCTAATCCAGACCATGGCATACACTGCCAACCGCATTCGAATAAGGTTCATGAGATATATCCTGCTTTTCCTCATCTGTTTTGAGACATGTCTTGAGGAAAACTTTGAGGAGAGACGCATAGGAAACGCTCTCCGGCTTTGCTATGGACTCGAAATCTGTAGTGGCCACATCGGTACTGGTCGATACTGAAAAAGCTCTGTAATCCACAGCATGATCTATGTGTTTTATACACGCACGTGGTCCATTTATTTTGCCAACTCAGTTTAGGTAGCCACACCATAAGAAACAATGGTTATTGAATGACCACTGTTAAAAACTTATTGAGAGTCACAGAATTTTGTTTTTAACAAAAGTTAATATGGTTAGTCTATTTTTTTTTTTTTTTCCAAAAGCATCAAGCAAACACAAGAGAACACACAGATTTAACGTGGAAAGCCCTTGTGAGAAAAAACCACGGCACAAAGCGACAGAATTTTACTATGAAAATAGAAATTGCAAAGAGAGAGGACTTACCCGATTCGAACAACCTCGAATCTCACCCTTGCTACACCCTTTAGAAACCCTAAAACCCTTTTAGGAACCCTTAGAACCCCTTTAGAAAGCCTTAGCATGCCCTAGAATAGCCTTAGGGACCCCTATTTATAATTTAGGAAACTCCTCTTCCACACCTCTGCGAAACTGCCTCAAATTTACGCAGTCCGTATAAAATTCGCGTAGAATCTGCGAAACCCTCGACTAGTTGAGTCAGGTTCTCAACCGGTCGAAGGACCCCTTCTACCGATCGAGCCTGACCCTCGACTGGTCGACACCAAAAAATATAGCTTGCTGGACTTTGAGTCGAGCGAGCCTCGACCGGTCGAGCAGCCCCCTCAACCAGTCGAGCAGTGCGGGCAAAACCACATTTAAGACATCCGATTACAACAATCTTCACCATGTCTTCAATCTCCAACCGTTTAGCTTCTTGACCTCTTCTCTTATCTGTGCATCACATCATAGTTTCTCGTGCACACTGCGTCCTTCTTTTTCAGCATCGCCAAGCCCAGAGAAGTTGCACAGAACTTGAACTTTTCTGTAAGAACGTTCTAGGTGAGCATGTCTGTTGGATCAGAACCCACGTACCCAGCACCTTTGCTCCTGTCTTCTCAAAAGGAAAGACGTAGTCTTCTTACCATCTCACCACTACCTAAATTGTTTGTCAGGGTATTTGCTCACAACGCTGATAGCCTATAAAATAACCGGTCTAATCCAGACCATGGCATACACTGCCAACCGCATTCGAATAAGGTTCATGAGATATATCCTGCTTTTCCTCATCTGTTTTGAGACATGTCTTGAGGAAAACTTTGAGGAGAGACGCATAGGAACGCTCTCCGGCTTTGCTATGGACTCGAAATCTGTAGTGGCCACATCGGTACTGGTCGATACTGAAAAAGCTCTGTAATCCACAGCATGATCTATGTGTTTTATACACGCACGTGGTCCATTTATTTTGCCAACTCAGTTTAGGTAGCCACACCATAAGAAACAATGGTTATTGAATGACCACTTGTTAAAACTTATTGAGAGTCACAGAATTTTGAAAAAGTTAATATTTGTTTTTTTTTTTTTTTTCCTTCATCCAAGTCTGTGACCTAATTAATAGGTTGGATGGAAAAAAAACATTTCAGTGGGCTTTACAAAGTTTTTAACAGTGTGCTTATAGTCACTACTATTTCCTTTGGTGTAGTCTATTGGGGATTTGTGCTGCGGAATCACAAAGATTTAGATCTAGGATAGCAATCCAAGAGCACCAAGCAAACACGAGAACACACAGATTTAATGTGGAAAACCCTTGCGGGAAAAAACCACGGCATAAAGCGATAAAATTCCACTATGAAAATAGAAATTGCAAAGAGAGAGGACTTACCCGATTCGAACAACCTCGAATCTCACCCTTGCTATACCCTTTAGAAACCCTAAATCCATTTTAGGAACCCTTAGAACCCCTTTAGAAAGCCTTAGCATGCCCTAGAATAGCCCTAGGGACCCCTATTTATAATTTAAGAAACTCCTCTTCCACACCTCTACGAAACTGCCTCAAATTTACGCAGTCCGCACAAAATTTGCGCAGAATCTGCGTAACCCTCGACTAGTTGAGCCAAGTTCTCCACTGGTCGAAGGACCCCTTCTACCGGTCGAGCCTGACCCTCGACTGGTCGACACCAAAAAATATAGCTTGCTGGACTTTGAGTCGAGCGAGCCTCGACCGGTCGAGCAGCCCCCTCGACCAGTCGAGCAGTGCGGGCAAAACCACATTTAAGACATCTGATTACAACAATCTTCACCATGTCTTCAATCTCCAACCGTTTAGCTTCTTGACCTCTTCTCTTATCTGTGCATCACATCATAGTTTCTCGTGCACACTGCGTCCTTCTTTTTCAGCATCGCCAAGCCCAGAGAAGTTGCACAGAACTTGAACTTTTCTGTAGGAACGTTCTAGGTGAGCATGTCTGTACTGGATCAGAACCCACGTGCCCAGCCACCTTTGCTCATGTCTTCTCAAAAGGAAAGACGTAGTCTTCTTACCATCTCACCACTACCTAATATTGTTTGCCAGGGTATTTGCTCACAACGCTGATAGCCTGTGAAATAACCGGTCTAATCCAGACCATGGCATACACTGCCAACCGCATTCGAATAAGGTTCATGAGATATATCCTGCTTTTCCTCATCTGTTTTGGGACATGTCTTGAGGAAAGCTTTGAGGAGAGACACATAGGGAACGCTCTCCGGCTTTGCCTGGTCCATCACATACTTGATCAATACCTACCTAAGGTATTCTGCCTGAGATAACCAAAACCTACTCCTCTTCCAGTCTTAATGTTAAGAACCATCTTTGTAGCCCCCCTGATCTTTCATCCTGAATGTCCCACTTAACCGAGTCTTCAGTATATTGATTTCAACATGACATAATTGGCGATCTACATGTCATCAACATACAATACCTGACACACCATGAAGGAATCAAACCACTGCCTAGGCGACAGATCGTACCATGACCTCCCGCAAACTCTTCTTCTCAGCCCCTTTAACTTCGAATCGCTCTGGTTGCTTCATGTAGATCTGTTCTTCCAATTTTTCGTACGGAAGTGCAGAATTCACACCCATCCTTCCAGCTCAAGATCGCATTGGCCAACCAGTGCTAATCATGGATTTAATAGACACATGTTATACCGTCGACGCGAATATCTCTGAGAAGCCGATCCCTTCTCTCTGAGCATAACCCTTAGTTACCAACCTCGCTCTGTATCTATGTTGTATCCTCGTGAAGATCAACCTGCATCTAACCGCTTCCCGGTCCACTAGAAGCTCCACCAACTCCCATGTGTCAATCTAGTACAACGAGTCCATCACATCGTCCATAGTCACCTTCCACTTCTCAGCACCAGGCTCACCTAGAGCCATTTGAATAGAAGACGGATCCCTTGCTAAATTGGATTCGTTCATGTACCTCACCGATATCCTGTGATTATGCTGTGTGATTCTTCTCACAGGTAGCTGTTTCACCTGCTCTGTATCCCTGTCCGCGCGTCTCAGCCTTTCTGCCCTGCCTGCTCATGTGGCTATGCCCAGCATGCCACACATGTGCGGAGGTGGAATCCACTATATCCACTGCAGCTCCACCTTTTGAAGTTCTCTCGATCAACATATATATGTTATCAAGTCGCTACACTTTCATGATTACCCGTACCCCTTTAGATACCTTACGAGCACTATCAATACCTATGTACTTGCAGCCCATTGCCTCAAGTACGCCAAGAGAAATCAGATTCTTCTTCATGTTAGGAACGTGCCTCACATCAGTCAAGGTACGCTCCACCCCATCAACCATCTTGATGCGCACCAAACCAACATCCACAACATTACAGGCAAAGCCATTGCTCATAAACAGTTGTCCACCATCGCACTCCCTGTAACTGGTGAATCAACTCCGATGAGGAGTCATGTGAAAAGATGCCCCTGTGTCTAGAATCCACCCGTTCTTACGATCATTGTATGGTCGTCTGATCGTAGACACAGACAAAACATTACCATCACATTCACTCGATCCATCTGACGTGGCAGCATTGGTCTCCCTATACAAAGCCTCAGAATCTTCTCTCTTAGATTTAGGATTTGTACAATCTTTCTTCACATGTCCTTCCATCCCACAATTCCAGCACTTTACCTTTCATTTACCTTTGCTCTTGAATTTGGATCTAGAACCTAAAGAACCTATACATTGTTCAGAATTCTTACCCCCTGTAAACAGTGCATCAGAAGATATCCCCATATCGATGTTAAACTTTCTCATAACCTTCCTTTGAAGGGCTGAGATAACGGTGTCGACACTCAGGGTTTTATTCGTGGAGCACATTGTGTCCTTGAATGACCCATAAGACACCGGAAGAGAATTCAGAAACATACATGCTTGTTCTTCATCTTTCATCACTTCATATCCAGCAATTTGCAAAACCAATTTATTAAAGTTGCTGATGTGAGCCTCCAGATCTCCACCCTCTGCCATCTTGAAGTTATACCATTGTCGCTTCAAGTGTAGGCAATTTTCAGAGAATTTTTTCGCATAGACATCCTCTAACTTTGCCCATAACTTAGCCGCAGTTTTCTCCCTCATGACATTGTAGAGAACCTCATCCGTGAGACATAAACGGATCGATGATAAAGCCTTCTTATCAAGAGACTTTCGCTCCTAAAGAGCACCATCTTCGCCTTGCTTGATAAAGGAACTGATCATCTTGATCTTCCATAACTCAATTTTTTTTCCCAGAGTACTTCTCAATCTCAACCTAGTGCTTCCCATTATTACTAATCCCTCATATTCAAATTTGTGCCCCAACGATTTTTCTAATACCACTTGTTGGGGATTTGTGATGCGGAATCACACAGATCTAGATCTAGGATAGCAATCCATTGGCACCAAGCATACACAAGAGAACACACAGATTTAACGTGAAAAATTCTTGCGGGAAAAAACCACGGCACAAAGCGACAGAATTACACTATGAAAATAGAAACTACGAAGAGAAAAGACTTACACGATTTGAACAACCTCGAATCCCACCCTTGCTACACCATTTAGAAACTATAAAATCCTTTTAGAAACCCTTGAAACCCCTTTAGAAAGCTTTAACGTGCCCTAGAATAGCCCTAGGGACCCCTATTTATAGTTTAGGAAACTCCTCTCCCGCACCTCTGTGAAACCGTTTCGAATTTACGCAATCCACACAAAATTCACGTAACCCTCGACTAGTTGAGTCAGGTCCTCGACTGGTCGAAGGACCCCTTCAATCGGTCGAGCCTGACCCTTGACTGGTCGACACCAAAAAATACAGCTTGCTGGACTTTGAGTCGAGCCAGCCTTGACCAATCGACCGGTCGAGCAGCGCGGGCAAAACCAGATTTAAGACATCCGATTACAACAGTCTACTTGAGATTGGATCTATACTTTTTTCCTTTTTTTCTTTTTTTCTTTTCTTAATAATAATCTCATCCCTAAAATGTGCTGAAAAAATAGATGGATTATGGATAAAATACATACATCATGGTAGGGCTCATTGAGCTTTTCCAACACCAACTAGTATAAACGCTTGTTAAAGGCTTTCCCTGAACCTTCCTTGACACTGGAAGCTAGATGAGGCCCACCATGATTAGAGCTGTACATTGAGGTGAGTCAAGCCAAGTTATGCCAAGCTTAGTTCAACTCAACTCACCCTTTGAGTTCAAAATGCTAGCTCGCCTTGGCCCAATAGTTGAATTCAAGTCGGGCTTAGATTGAATCGAGGCGAACAAGCTAGTTGAGTTGAGGCGAGCTATCCTTTGCAACAATTAAAAGCCTAAAAACAATATATGAATGATACACAAAATTTAAAGAACGATAATTTTAAAAGTGTAATTCATCAATATTTTAAAAACTTAAGTTTAACAAAATATAACAAATGTTAAACTAGTAATTTAAAAGTGTAACCCATTCAGTCGAGTCGAGGTCGAGTTGAGTCAAAATTCGAGCTGAGCCAAGCTGAACTACCTGCTGCATGATCTCAGATCATTTTTTAACAAGTTGAGTCAAACAGGGCTCGACCCATTCCGAATCCTCCTTTTGGGTCGAGATGATCCAAGCTAAATCAAGTCGAGTTGAGCGAGCTTTTCAAGCTACCTCAGCTTCTATACAACTCTTACCATGTTTTTAAGCCTCATCCAACCATTTTGCTAAATCGTGTTCAGGCATAGGCCCAAAAATAAGGCAAATCTTAAAACTCAAGTGAGTCACGTGGCATGAAAAAATGAGGATTAAACATCTATGTTCAAACATTATTGAGGCTACAAAAGTTTTTTATCGGGCTAATATTTTTGTGTTTTCAAAAAATCACAATAGTAATGAGCTCATGAATGGTACATGTGGTATATAAACGCAAGGTGGACCAAGGAGGTTTCCAGGCTAGGCATTTCCATACCTACTTTTTTCTGTCATGGGGCTCACTTGAGTTTTGGACCTGATTCATTTTGGGCCAATCTCCTAACATGGTCTGACAAAATGGATGGACGGGGTGGATCTCTCACAACCATCACCGTGGCCCACTTAGCTTCCGGTCGCAGGAAGTTCCTGCGAAAGGCTCTGCAGGCAATCCTCGACCGACCTGTACCTACGACGTCCCCGAGAGGGTCACTGTCGAATCCGAGTAAGGAAGGTACGTGCGCATGTGCGCGTGGGCTTTTCCCAGGTGCTGTTGAGTTTATTCCCCTCTCTATGAAATTGTTCTAAACAATCTTAAACTAGGGGAGAACTGATCACCTGCAAGCGACTGCACGTGACTTCTTGTCACGCACGCCTATCTTCTCCACTAACATTCCATTTTTTGGACATCAGAGACATGAAAACGGTAGACCAGACCATGAAGATTAGCCACTTCTAAAATAAGGGTGATCTACTCATTTGGTGGGCCACAACCCTATGATTGGACAAACCATTGGTTGTGCATGGATTGTAACACGGTGGCCCACCTTACGAGCAGACAAGCTATTTTTGTGACAGGTGATCTTCGTGGTGACTCTACCATTTACATGGTATGAGTTTCACTGCACATATTTCAAGTTGGCCCGAAAAACAGGCCTCCATGGGGAGTTAGGGTGCAGTCACCTGTAGATGATCAGTTCTCCTACTGATGTACTGATGAATTGATGATTACGCAACCATTTTGATCATAACATTGAAAAGACTTCAACTGAATATATTGAGTTTTGTAGGGAAACCAAACGGGGCCAATGCTGTCTTAACAACCTTGTTGGGGTGGACCAGGAGAGGTTGAAAGATCAACTACAGAAGAGGATCAGGCCCTCATGGTGGGTCCCGCACCCAAGGTCTGGGATCTACTATCCAATGGGCCATGAACGGGTGATGGATGACGTTCCCGAAGGCGCCGCTCATTCAGATCCAACTTACTGGCTTAGAGGATCTGAAGGGGTTGACGAACCATCCAATGACCCTTCATTCGATGGTCAGTGATCGCCCGTCACTTGATCTGCATTGATCAATGCGATTCTACGGTTGAAAAGACTTATTGGACTTTAATGTTAGTGATGAATAGAATACAACACATATTATCCATGATCTCATTGGCTGAACTTGTGTATTTGATTGCATGCATGTGTCATGTTGCCATGGTTTTATATTGCATATATCTAGAGGTGTAACACGAGTCGGGCCGAGCCGAGCTTTGCCCAACTCGTGCTCGACTAGGACTGCTCGAGTCTCAGCTCGTGCTCGGCTCGGCTCGGCCTTCGAGCTCGGAACAGCAGTTCGTGCTCGGCTCGGCCGAGTTCGAGCAGAGTTCGAGCCGAGTTCAGGCAACAATGGCAAACTTAGGGTTTAGGGAAATGATCGGACAGCGGCCGTGTGGGTAAGGGAGAAGGGAAAGAGTAGAGAAATCAGAAGGCGGCGGTGCGGGTAAGGGAGAAGGAGGGAGAGAGACGGGTAGAAAGGGCCGTGCGGGTAAGGGAGGAGGGAGAGAGCAGGAGATCAGACGGCCGTGCGGGTAAGAGGATGAGGGAGAGAGTAGAGAGAGAAAGAGGGAGGAAGGTTAACTTAGCTGACTGAGAGAGAGGGAGGAAGAGAGGGTTAGGGAGGAGAGTCTAGGGTTCGGGTGGGTTGGAATGGTTTTTGAAAACGGGACAGGTTTTTTTTTTTTTTTTGAAAGATATATATACCCTGTACTGAGTCGAGCTGAGTTCGAGTAGTATTCGAGTCGAGTCGAGTCGAGCTGGGGCAAGATCGAACTCGGCTCGAACTCGTTTCGAGCTCCAAAAATCAGCTCAACTCGGTTCAAACTCAACTTCGATCTAAGTTAAGTCGAGCTTTTTCGAGTCGAGTCGAGCGAGCTACCGAGCTAACTCTGCTCGTGTACAGCCCTACATATATCTAGGACTGGCAATGGATCATGCTGACTGCTTAGCAATCAGTCCAAGCTGAGTTTATCAGGTTTTAGGTTGGGTTCGGATAAAGAGAAATGCAGCCTATTTAAGCAAACTGGTGGGGCTCTGGTTGGCCTTGGCCCCACCCAACACTCAATTGACGACTCAGATTCGGTCTGAAATTATCCAGTTCGATAGAATGAGTCCAATTTGCATCCAATTTGGGCGAGTCACGACTCAACTTGGACTGGAATGAGTCAGGGTGAGTCGTCTAAAAACCATGAACCTGACCCATTTGCCAACTCTGGTGTATGCCACTGGCACCATGGTTTTAATACTCGAACAAGTCCAATCCAAGTTGACTCGGATTCTGAAGTACCTGATCTGGTTCTATACCATGACTCACAGCATGACTCGACTTGGACCCAAATGATCCGAGACGAGTCAGGCAAAACCATGAGCCTGACCAATTGCAAAATCTGCATGTATGCCGCTGACACTATGGTTTTACCGCTTGGATGAGTTGGATCTGAGTCGCCTCAGATTCGGTTCAATACGAAGACTAATCCTCCCAAGTCACCCCTGACTCAGACGAGTTGATCTGTTTCAGCCCTGACTCGACTCAGGGCTGAACGAGTCGAGTCCGAATCCTTTAACCATGGCTGGTAATGCGGTGCAACGTTAACGGTGTATTTTAGTTAAGAGTTTCACGTGACACGGGAGAATATGGTTCATCGCATTGAATCAAATCTCACATCCGCGGCACAAGTGACGGGACCTAATTTGGATGGCCTACGGCATAAAAACCATGCTGATTGGAAGATCTCAGCCGTCTTTTCAAAGAACTTTCCAACTTTGAAGATTGGCCATCTTCGACATAACTGTTGTTGAACACCACATATCTGTTGACCCTATTTTTCGGTTTCAATTTCGGTAACGTGGTTTGTGCGGGTGTGGCTGAATTGAATGCGTTGCTCATGCAAGCCAAACAACTAGGACCATAGCCCCCGGAAGTACAGATATGTTGGAAATGTATGTGACCAGGATCCAATAAGATTGGTGGCCTATTCAGCAACTTGGATAGCATTGTTTAAGATGATTAAGCAGTTATCAGATGATGAAGTTCATTCTCTAAAAATCGGTTACACTTCTGCCTTATGTGCAAAAGGACTTGATATTTTTCAATACAGATAAAATAAAAGGGAAATTTTTACAACGGGCTGTGTAAGAAAACATTTAAGTGCCTCTTTACAATAGAGAATTTACTTGATACTTAAACTGAATCTATCGTATGAGTGTAAACTTGAATTACAGATAAAGTTAACAACTACTTGATTACTGCTATGAATTACACTAAGGAATGTAAATGACAAACAATGCTAAGTAGCATAAATTAATTGAAAGATAGATTTGATTTCGTTTAGTTGGGATAAAATGTCTTTTTCTACTGAATTCTCTTGCTATTTATAGCCTTAAGCAAACCATCTAGATGATTCCCGCGTTCTGATGGTTTTTATAACCGTTTTAGCGTTACTAACCTTCTGGAGTCGGTCTCCTTCTAAGCTCGACATCTGTCTTATAACTGCTCCAAGCTTCCTTACCAACTCAACTACATTTCGCTTGGCCACCCTTGCTTTGTGGATGACGTGACATTACTCGATAGATGCCAGCTGTATCACCACAAAATTCTCTTCGGATATCTTTGCAGATTTCAAATACACCACGTAACTCTCGTAAAATTACACGTGTCCCCCTCTGATTGGATCTTGTAGGAACAAACAAAAATACGATAGAACATTGCCCCCTATGCCACTTTGCCTTTGGTAAAAAGTGAAAGCGACGTGTGGCCCCTCATAAATGCAGTCATTCTTTAGGTAACATGGCCACACTTCATTTACTACGTATGACCGAGACAATTCTGAATGACAGTTATGTTTTCCTTTCTTTTTTTTTTTTCATTCACTATCCACTCGGGCTGGTGGTGCGCAACTATTTGTTATGTGTACCTTCGCGATGGCCAGGATTTCGGTTGGGGCGCGCAACTGACCTGAGATCAGGAGTTTACCACATGGAGTCTGACTATCCAAATTAGGTATGGGACTAGTTTGGATAGAAGTCCATTGTGATGGACCCCATAGCCTACGATACTACGTACTACCATCCCGACTTCACATTCCAGCATGGTCATTCCATTCGCACTATATGTTGCATTACATCTGCGGCATATGGTAATTTGGGTTATTGTGCTTCTGCATTTATATGGACTAGGTATGGCCGACGCTATATATGTTACTCATCAGGAATGTATATTGCATTGCATCCTTTGCATCTGATATTTGGCTCTCTATGACTCCTCATTTGCATAGTTGATTTGTATTGCGTATTCTAATATTGTATGACTCATGGTCTAATCAGCATTCCGTTTACTCCGTTATCATATGATATATGATCTTGTCAATACTTCTATTTACTCTGATAATTCATAATCTTGTCAGCATTTCTATTTATTCCGACATTGTATGATTTATGGACTATTAGTATTTTCGGTATTGTATGATTATGACATTGTATTGAATACTTGGCACTTACCTTGTTCACACACTTACACCACCCTCTAAGCTTTCTATAAGCTTATGTACGATAGATGCGTGCAGGTGATGTTAGGTTGCAGCAGTGTTGGGCTTGGAGCGTGCAGCGATCTTCTGAAGCCTGATTTTTTATTTATGTATTTTTCCTTTCAGCATTGTACTCAAATGATAATATTAGTGGATATGTGATGATGATGTTGCCTTTGTGAATTGGGTAATCTTGTGGTTATGCTTATTACGAGTTAAATATGCATTGAGCAAAAAAAAAAAAAAATCCTCCTTGTAGGATCCCAGGATCGGAATCTAGCATATGGATGCTAGAAGCCGAGAATGGGGTACTACGGAGGCTGTCGGCACCAGATTCGGCGATCGGGATTCCTGTGAATCCGATTTTCGGGTTTAGGGCGTGACACCACTGTTCGGAGGAAGCGAGCTACTCCTCGCGGAGAGGGCCTCTCAGGCCTGGGTACTGTGGCTACAACTCTAACTACGGCCGTGGCTACAACTCCAACTATGGCCCCAGTTTCTGTCACAATAGCTTCGGCTACGGCACCTATTGAGGCTCAAGTCCCAGCAATCATCGTTACAACTCCCATAGCCATAACTTCTTCCCTTCCGCCCACCGTCGTTCCCCCAACCGAGGAGGTTCGTTTTACATGCCACGACCCCTTGTATAGTCATACCTTCATCCTCCGAGTGGGAGGAAGCCATTCGGATGGCTGATGCGATGATATCTCCTCTTGAGGTAGGGAATGCCCTCGGGTCCCCTCTTGAGATAGGGAATGCCCTTGGGGCCGAGGCTCAAGCATCGGCCGGTAGCCAGTCTGGGACTGTAGAGGAGGGAGGCCCGGCGCATGCAGGGACGATTGGTACAAGTTACGAACCGGGCTTCCACATGTCTTGTCTGGCTCCCTGGATGGCCAAACATGTCCCGGAGGAAGAAATCGTCAGTCTGCTCTCCAAGTCGGATAACTCCTTCCTGAATGATCTAGCAATGGTTTGTTATAAGGTATTCCCTGTCTCCTAGTATTTCTTAACCTCTATTTCTGGTATGCGCCTTCTTATTTCCTTGTCTTTTCCCTTATTTAGTCTGTTCCGAGGCTCTTCCTAGCCTGAGAGAGAGTACGCGAGCGTCGAAAGAAAGACACTAAAGTGGAGGCACTCAGAGCTGAGGTGGGAGTCTTGTGGAATGAGGGGACTTTCTTCCGACTGGAGTAGGGTGAGTTGCGTCAGCAGCTCGAAGATGGGAAGGTCGGAGAGGTTCGGTTACAGGAGGTCACGACTGATCTTGAAGCTAGGGAGCTGCGACTGCAAGTGGTCGTAGAAGACTTTAAAGCTCAATGCGATGCTGCAACGGTCGAACTGACCCGGGCCAGGGCTCAAGCGGACTAGCTGGCTCAGGAGAATACTCGTCTGGGCGAAGCCCTTGATCGAGCTAAAGTCGAGGCTGCAGAGGAGTAGACCCAAGCTGTCGCTCAGGCGAGGGAAATTCAACTGGCTGAGGAACAGTGGCCACAACTATAAAGGCTTTCAAGACTTCCAAGGAGAGGGACGCTGAGGCCGCTAAGTTTTACAACCGCGGCTACAATGATTGTATCGAGGCGTTCCAGGGCATGTATCCGGACCTTAACCTTGACTCCCTGTTGTCCGCAGAAGCTGGAGAGACACCTGCCGACGACATCCACCCGGATCAAGCCCCTGACGCCCAAGCTCCTCCTCCGTCCACGTAGCTCAGATTACCCCCTTTTTTTTAAATAGTTGAAACGTTTTCTTTCTGATTATTCTTTGACCTTCTGACGGAGGTTTATGAATGATGATTTTTCATGTGTTAATCCGTAGTTAATTCTTATATGTTAGATGTCGATTGTTGGTCGCTGACTTTTGCCAAGGCGTGGCCGTGTCGACCCTTTAGTGAGTCAGCTTCTTTCAATGCTCCCTCGTAAAGTTTGAGGCTTTTATGGCCTGTTTGTTGAGTCCGGACCCCTATGGGGTCGGCCCATCCCACAATTGGTGAGAACCTTCTGCTTCAACCGTTAGTCCGTGAAAAGACTCTTATGTGAGGAGAATCGGAAGGGATTAGTATGTTGAGTCCGCCCCTTCATGTGAGAGGCAAATTTTATTGAGTAGATAATTCATTCGTGTAGATGCAAAGAGGAGAATTTTATTAGGGACCTTGAAGGCTTGTCGCTTAGAGGCATACATCTTGATGAGGGCCTTAAAGGCCTGTCGCCCGGGGGCGTACATTTGTTAAGGGCCTTAAAGGGTATTTCATCATGGATAGTAAACTTTCAAGTGTTCGGCATTTCAAAGGTGGGGGAGCTGACGACCCTCGAGGTCTTCCAGGTGGTAAGAGCCTGGTTTGGTTGACCGAACTACCCGATAAGGCCCTTCTCAGTTCGGTCTGATCGTCCTAGCCCCCGACTCAGTGGTATTCTGGAACACTCGGCGAAGGACTAAGTCCCCTGGTCGAAATCGCCTACTTTTAACTTTCGAATTGTAGAACTGCGCCACTTGTTGATGCAGACCAGCGACTCGGAGCTTCGAGATATCTCTAACTTCTTCGAGCAAATCCAGGCTTGCTGCAATCTGCTCAGCATTCTAGTTTTCTTAGTGACTCTCGACTCGATCCGTAGGGAGACTAATTTCTACTGGCACCATTGCCTCCGAGACGTAGGAGAGCGAGAATGGAGTTTTTCTCGTTGAGGACTGAACTGTGGTCCTATAGGCCCAGAGAATGAACGGAAGTTCCTCGGCCCAGCTGCCTTTCGCTTTTTCCAATTTTGTCTTGAGATGGTGCTTGATGACTTTATTAACTGTCTCTACTTGTCCGTTCGATTGGGGATGTCGGGGAGAAGAGTATGCATTCGTGATGCCAAGTTCTCGACACATGCTTCGGAATTTGTCGTTGTCGAACTGTCGGCTATTGTCTGACACGATGGTCCGTGGAATCCTGAACCGACAGATAATGTTTTTCCAGACGAAGACGATCACCTTCTACTCTGTGATTTTGCTGACAGGATCGGTCTCGGCCCATTTGGTGAAGTAGTTGACAGCGACAATGGCGAATTTGACTTGTCCTTTTCCCGTGGGTAGAGGGCTGATAATGTCGATTCCCCACTGAGCGAATGGCCATGGGGGGTCATTTCTTCAGCTGGCTGCCTCGACACGGCCGCGAAGCAGTGGCATTTATCACATTTTTGAACGTAGTCCTTGGTGTCCTCCTTGATAGTCGGCTAGAAGTACCCTTGTTTAAGTATCTTCAGGGCCAAGGCCCGACTGCCGGAATGATTTCCGAAGATTCCTTCATGAATCTCCCATATGACGTATTCTGCTTCATCGGCTCGGAGACACCTGAGGTAGGGCTGGGAATGTCCCTTTTTGTACAAGATATCATCTAGGACGATATATCGGGCTGCTCGGACTCTTAGCCGCCTGACTTCCAGCCTGTCTAAAGGGATCTCGCCTGTCGTGAGCTGATTAAAAATCGGGTCCATCCAGCTCAAACTTGCTCGAACTAGATTGACTTCTTTCTCCTACTTGTTGATGCTCGGATGCTCTATGAATTCGACGGGGATGATCCACGGAATCTTCCCTTCCGCGGCTGTGGAGAGCCGGGCTAGGGCGTCAGCCCACAAATTTTCTGCTCTCAGAATTTGATGGATAGTGCAATTCCAAAACCTTTCGATCGGTTTCCTCGCCTCGTCGAGATAAGCAATCATCGTTGTTTCCTTAGCCTCGTACTCGGTAGAAATGTGATTTACTACCAACTGAGAATCGCATCGGACTTGAAGAGATTGAACACTCAGACTTGCCGCCAATCTGAGTCCGGCTAGTAAAGCTTCATATTCCGCCTCGTTGTTCGAAGCCTTGAACCCTAGTCTGATTGCATATTGAACAATTGTGGAGTCAGGTGCTATCAAAACGATCCCTGCCCCGGCCCCTTTGACATTAGACGACCCATCCACGTAAAGAACCCATCCTGAGTCCAATACCGCTTTTTGGTCATTCAGAGCGGGTGAACTTGCTTCAACTTCAGTACTGATCTTCCCGGTGCTCGGAGTAGTGAATTCGGTGATGAAGTCGGCTACGGCTTGGCCTTTGATTGCCATTTTCGGATGAAACTGAATGTCGAACTCACTAAGTTTGATGGCCCACTTTGTCATCCTTCCCAACGCCTCGGGCCTTTGAAATATTTGTCTGAGAGGGGAGTCTGTCAATACGATCACGGAATGAGCTTGAAAGTATGGGCGAAACCTCCGAGCTGAAACAACGAGGCTGAGTGTTAACTTCTCCAGGGGTGAGTACCTTGTTTCTGTCGGTACCATGGCCTTACTCATGTAATAAACAGGATGTTGTTTGCTTCCGACCTCCCTAATCAGGGCCGAGCTGACTGCCGAGGCTAAGACCGCGAGGTAGAGGAATAAGGGCTCACCTTCTTCAGGGTTGGACAGTAGAGGGGGTGAACTCATATACTGTTTCAGTTGCTAGAAGGCTTGCTCACACTCCTGTGAAGACATGCCTAAAACATATAAAAACACTTGGTGGGGCCTACCAGAAGTTTGAATGTGGCTGAAACTTGGTCTAGACCCTCAGCCAGGTGGGACACACATAATGGGTGGGCTGGATTTGTGAACCACATTTCGGTGGGCCTCACGCCCACCCCCAGGTCCAAGTGACCTTATAAACAGGTTGGACGACAAATAAATATTACGGTGGGCCCCCTGATCGTGTGACCTTACGGTGGGCCCCCTGACCGTGTGACCTTATGGTGGGCCCAAGGTCCACGTGACCTTATGAATAGTTTGGATGGCAGATAAATACCATAGTGGGCCCAGGATTGGATGCAAAATAAACATTACAGTGGGCCCAGGTTTGGGGTGGAAAATAGACATTACAGTGGGCCCAGGTTGGGTGGAAAATAAACATTATGGTGGGTCCTACTTGGGACCCACTCATGTATGTATTGTGGTCCACACCTTCCATTAGTGTGGGCCCCACTATGAGGTATGTATTTCATCAACGTCGTCCATATGTTTTATATCCACGTAGTCCACCTTATATGAGGCCCATCTTGATTGGTTTCAGGCCCATTGTTGGGGCCCGCCTTTATATATATTTGAGGCCCATGTTACGAGGCCCATTATGATGTATGCAAGGCCTGTATGATTAGGCCCACCTTAATGTGTTTGTGGCTCGATATTGACACTTTGATATATATGAGGCCCATGTGACTAGGCCTAACTTGATGTATTTGAGGCCTGCCCACTGAGGCCCACTCCGATATATTCGAGACCCATGTACATGAGGCCCTTTGTAACGTGATTCCACCATGGTTTATGTGTTGACTCTTATGGTGGGCTATGCCTTGGGAGCAATGATGGTTTGATGTCCACGTTGTATGGATGATGTTGGTTAAATGGTCCACATTGTCACTCTCCCTAAGGCCCACTGATAGGCCCATACTTGTAGTGAGTAGGCCGTCTAGGCCCATATCCGTTATGCACAAGCCCATCACCCTATGACATGTTTAGTATAGACTCATGATTCACGATCACACGCATCATATGTATGTCTGATATGACGAGTGACTGATCATAGCATATGCCTTCAGGCGGATTGTTTATGGGCTCCCTGATAGGCGGAGTTGCCCTACATGAGCGCGCGTGCGCGCAGGATTGTTGCAATTTTGGTAGGGTGATTCATGTACTTGCATTTATGTGATCATGATTATTGTATGCCCTAGCGACATCAAGGCCATAGCCTCCAAGACACATCATGGGTGGCTGGATTGGATACCGAAAATGTTTGGTTCTAGCATACAGGCGCCATAGATATCCTTGGGTGAAAACCCCTAAACCTAATGGTACCAGAGGATGACTCCAACGTTGAGACCGAGTGTATATACGAGCACGCGGGGGCATATACTAGTAGGTCGCGTCTCCCACTGTGTCGTGGTGGTTGGAAAGGGGTGTGACCTTACCCGCCTGAGTGAGGGGGCAATTTCTAGGTTGAGTTTGACCAGCTTGAGGAATGGGTCCGCTATCGACGAGCCGGGCCCGATATTGGCAGGAGGATAGTGAGGTCTCTTCCGCTCTCCCAGTTATGCATTCGGATAGGGACGACAAGCTGACGTAGAGTGTACTAGACCCCGGTGATTATCCTGAATAAGAATTGTACTGATATATGATAAGCATTGGCATGCTTGAGCTGCATCTTGCATCGCATGGCCTTGACATGGCCGATAATATTCATATCTTGCACCGCATAACCTTGGTACGGCTGACTACATTCATGTACTCATCAGCATGTTTCGCATTACTCTGACCTTGCATTCTGAGCACGTCCATATTGCGCACACACTTACACCACCCTCTAAGCTTTGCATAAGTATATGCACGATTGATGCATGCAGGTGACGCCAGGACGCAGCCGTAGTCTTATCGCAGTTGGAGTTTGCAGCCGAGCTTCTGGAGTTTTTGTTACTTTCAGTATATTGTATTTTCCTTTCATACGCCTTGTACTCAAAAGTTTTGATCATAATGGATTTTGTGATGGTGTTCTTGTGGTTATTGTTCGTGGGTTATGCTTTTGGTTATGCTCATTACAAATTGAATCATGTTTGAAATCCTCCTTGTAGCATCCCAGGATCGGAACTTGGTATATGGGTGCCGGGAGCTGAGAATGGGGTACTAAGGAGGCTGTCGACGCCAGATTCGGCGATCAGAAATTTTGTGAGCTCGGTATTCGAGTTCGGGACGTGACAGAAGTTGGTATCAGAGCATAACTTGAGAATAACCGAGAACGGTATCACATGTTTGCTATGAGCTTAGGATAATTAGGTTCCGAGTGTGAAACCTTCCGATTAGGTTCCATAACGAGCGATTCTCAAGGTTGATTGGCGTCATCGTTCTTTCCTGTAGGACATGCCGCCTAGAAGAGTGACCCGAGCGAACCCCGCTCCACCACCTGAGGCTCCAGCTTTTCCACCTGCGCCTCCCGTTCCACCGCCAAAGATCTCTGCCCCCCTGCCTGAGGATGACGTTCCTCCACCTGATGCTGGTACGAATCCGACCGTGCCTGTGAGTGCCTCGCAGTTATAGTAGATGTTGCAGGTTGTGACTGCTGCGCTTCAGGGGCAGGGCAAGCGCCCAGTTGTTTCTCCAGCTCAGGCAGAGTAGGAGCATGCGAGTGCCCTTCTTTGGGAGTTCAGACAGCTTGATCCTCCGCATTTCTAGGGTGAACCAGATCCGACTGCAGCCGAGAGATGGCGCTCTGATGTGGAGAAGATCTTCGATACCATGTCATGTACGACCGAGCAGCGAGTCCGGTTAGCAGTATTTCTCTTCCAGGAAGAGGTCAAGCATTGGTGGGCCTCCGTTACCCGCGTTGTAGGACCTGATCATGTCTGGACATGGGAGGACTTTATCGACCGATTTGAGGAGCAGTACTTTCTCGACCATATCCGTCGTCAGAGAGCACTGGAGTTCAAGACTCTGGTGCATGGGGACATGACCGTGGCGCAATACGCGGCCCGTTTTGTGGCGCTATCGAGGTTCGGGTTGTATATGGTTGATGATGAAGGGCGGAAGGCCCGCTGTTTCGAGAACGGCTTACGTTACGGTCTTCGAGGCTGTATTATTGGGCATGAGCTCCCGACTTTTCAAGCGGTAGTGCGGAGGGCTCAGATTTATGAGGCCGAGTGGGACGGCGGACAGAGCGATCGAGATCAGAGGGGTCAGAAGAGGCAGGCCCCCTCCAATAGCTCTCAGCAGCACCGACGACCGCAGAGATACAGGAGCCACCCATCCGCCAGAGCACCAGTGTAGATTACCCCGAGCTCAACCGGGTCACGATCAAGAACAAGTACCCGCTCCCAAGGATAGAAGATTTATTTGATCAGCTGCAGGGTGCACAGTTCTTTTCGAAGATTGACCTGCATTCCGGTTATCTTCAGATTCGTGTCCGAGAGGAGGACATCCCGAAGATGGCTTTTCAGGACGTGTTACGGTCATTTTGAGTTTCAGGTCATGTCCTTTGGACTAATCAATGCACCTGCGGTCTTCATGTAGTTGATGAACAAGGTCTTCCGTCCGTATCTTGATTAGTTTGTTGTGGTCTTCATCAATGATATTCTGATATATTCGAGGACCCGTGAGGACCATATGCAGCATCTGGAGATCGCATTGCAGACCTTCCGTGCCCACCAGCTGTATGCGAAGCTGGAGAAGTATGAGTTCTGGCAGGAGGAGGTGAAGTTCCTCGGTCACGTGGTGACAAGGGAGGGTGTCGCAGTGGACCCCTCGAAGGTTGAGGCAGTGCGTCAGTGGAACCAACCCACGATGCGTCCGAGATCCACAACTTCCTTGGTTTAGCGGGATATTATCGATGTTTCATAGAGAGCTTCTCCCTATCGCGATCCCGATGACCAGGTTGACTCGGAAGGGCACAGATTTTGTTTGGACTGACGCATGTGAGCAGGAATTCGTGGAACTGAAGGACCGTCTGACGTCCGATCCTGTCCTCACTCTTCCCTCTGTGAGTGATGGATTTGTTGTATTTACCGATGCCTCACGTATTGGTTTAGGTGCTGTCCTGATGCAGCATGGTAGACATGTAGCCTCGCGTCTCGTCAGCTCAAGGTCCATGAGCTGAACTACCCCACGCACGATTTGGAGCTGGCAGCAGTTGTCTTCGCACTGAAGGTGTGGAGGCACTATCTCTATGGGGTCAGGTTTAAGCTCTTCTCCTACCATAAGAGCTTGAAGTACTTATTCTCTCAATCTGAGCTGAACATGAGGCAGAGACGCTGGATGGAGCTTCTGAAGGATTATGATTTTGACCTCCAGTACCACCCAGGCAAGGTGAACGTGGTGGCGGATGCCCTCAGCTATCAGCTACTAGGCCTGGTGGCACACATGATGATTCAGGAGTGGAGGATGCTCGAGGATATAGTAGAGTACGACTTTGATTTTGGTCTGCAGTCTTCTATCGTTCAGCTATCGAGCCTGTCAATTCAACCCTTTCTTGTCGCAAGGGTAATCGAGGTTCAGTAGACAGACGAGTTGTTGCAGGATTATCGAGCAGAGGCAGTATCGGAGAGTCAGACAGATTGGCAGATGGGTGCTGATGGTGGACTTCGCTTCAGAGGCCGATTATATGTCCCAGATATTCCTGAGTTGCGCAGAGATCTTATGACCGAGGCACATCGATCGCGGTTTTCTATCCACCCTGGCTCGACAAAGATGTATCATAATATGAGGAGACAGTATTTTTAGGCGGGGATGAAGCGCCAGATTGCCAGTTTTGTGGCTGAGTGTGACACATGCCAGCGTGTCAAGGCCGATCATCAGAGACCCCCTGGTCTATTGTAGCCGTTGAGCGTCCCGATGTGAAAGTGGGAGCACGTATCTACCGATTTTATCATGGGTTTGCCGAGGACTCAGCGCGGTCATGACGCAATCTGGGTTGTCGTTGATCGTCTGACGAAGTCGGCACATTTTCTTACGATTCGTGCGACTTGGCCTTTGGACCGGCTTGTGAGGTTATTTATCGAGGAGATTGTGAGACTGCACGGCATTCTAGTCTTGATCATTTCTGACCGAGACCCAAGGTTCACATCTCAGTTCTAGAGGAGTTTTCAGAGAGTGATGGGGTTTGTTTTGTAGCTCAGCACCGCATACCATCCGCAGACCGATGGCCAAACTGAGAGGGTCAATCAGATCCTTGAAGACATGCTTCGGGCCTGCGTGATTGACTTCAAGGGTAGCTGGGATGAGCATCTACGATTAGCTGAGTTCGTATACAACAACAGCTATCAGGCAACCATTGGCATGGTTCCTTTTGAGGCATTGTATGGCAGACCGTGCAGATCTCTGAGTTGTTAGACTGAGATTAGAGAGCGGCGTCTCCTAGGTCCCGAGCTTGTGAAAGAGACATCAGAGGCTATTGATATCATCAGGCAGAGGATGTGCACAGCTCAGAGCCGGCAGAAGAGTTTTGTTGATCGCCAACGTCGTCCCTTGGAGTTTGATGTAGGGGACCATGTGTATCTCAAGGTCTCACCCATGAAGGGCGTAGTTCGATTTGGAGCAAAGGGCAAGCTTGCCCCGAGATTCATAAGACCTTTCGAGATC
Organism: Magnolia officinalis; assembly: GCA_021015155.1. Taxonomy (NCBI): domain Eukaryota; kingdom Viridiplantae; phylum Streptophyta; class Magnoliopsida; order Magnoliales; family Magnoliaceae; genus Magnolia; species Magnolia officinalis. Next base: position 28,051,612 of record JAJHSJ010000010.1, on the reverse strand, counting down.
ACTGAGCGCATTGGCACTGTAGCCTATCGGCTTGCCTTGTCATCTCAGTTGTCTGGTGTCCACAACGTTTTTCACGTCTCTATGTTGAGGAAGTGTGAGTCAGACATAGTTCCTGTTATTAATTGGCAGCCGTTGGAGGTCCATGAGGACGCTTCTTACATTGAGCAGCCAGTTCATATCCTTGATCGGAAGGAGCAGGTCCTCTGTATCAAGGTCATTCCCTTGGTGAAGGTTCAATGGGGTCACCATTCTGTTAATGAGGCATCTTGGGAGCGCGAGGCCGAGATTCGAGAGCGCTATCCCCATCTCTTTGATGATTGATTATATGTTGTATCTTGTATGTTTTCTGTTGTCTCCGATTTTATACGACGATGCCTTGTTTCCTCTTCTATTATGAGTTATGTTTCCTTGCAGTGATTGAGTAAATTTTGAGGATGAAATTTTTATTTGGAGGGGAGAGTTGTAAGACCTGTACCCTAGTCCGTACCGTTCCGTAGGCTTCTGCGATCCTACCGATCGAATTCCGACAACCCTCAACCCGTTACCGATGTTTGCGCGCGATCGTAAGCCGAGACCTGCATACCAAAGTCAACTCGAACCAAAACCTATACCTGCATGCCGAAGTCGACTCACATATCAAACCAATACCTAGGCTGGAAAATGCCGGTCTGCGTTCATTACGAAGGAACGCCACGCGTTACGAATTTCGAGAGAATCTCTACGAGATGTCCCATCAATCAATGTCAAGTACAACCATACCTCAAGTACAAGCCTCATCCCTCCTTTTCCCTCAAGTCAACTCTCTTTCCACCTCACCATCTCCCTTTACAAAAATTTCAACCATAACCATACCTCTTTTACCAATTTTCAAATCAAACCATACCCATCCATCTCCCATCCTTACAACACCACTTCATCCATCCCTTTTATTATTATTTTCCCTCATTTCTCAAAGATCTCCCAAGTAACCCAAAATTTCTACACGTCCCAAGCCTTCCCAACTCTCCCAAGATCAACAAGTGAGGCCCACTTTTCCCACCCTCTCATCTCTCATCCCCACCATAGAAACTCCATCATCCACCGTTAAAAGTCGAGCATAGGAGCTTACAAGCCTACGGGAGCAAGGAGAAGGCCTAGAGGTGGGTGACCGACCGTTAGATTTCAATTTTTATAAAGACCCCTTGTAGTGGGGCCCACAATGATGTACGTATTGTAGTGAGGGACCCATAGTGGCAGGGTCCCTCTATCTCACCGGTATTCTCTCTCTCTCTCTCTCTCTCTCTCTCTCTCTCTCTCTCTCTCTCTCTCTCTCTCTCTCTCTCTTTCTTTGATGAGATTTCTTATGGCCACCATGTGCAAGGTGATCTTGGCCACCTGATCGTAAGGCCCACCTTGCAGTGGTTCCGTTGGACGGCCAAGATGAAGGAAAACACAAATATCATATTGATCCAACAGGTGGGCCACGTATATGTGGGACCAACCTTGATGCGTGGGCCACCTACGTGTGGGACCCCAGCCATGATGCCTGTGTTATATCCATGCTGTCCAGAGTCCCTGGACGCTGGACGTGCTGTTAACATGGAGTGCGTGTATTGACATGGATGTGTACTGACAAGCTAATAAAAAAAGGGAAAAAGAGAGGAAATGGTGGGCCACTCATGCAGACCCCACCTTGATGTTTATGCATGATCCAAGCCGTCCATCCCAACCCTTGCATCATTTTAGGCGTTGAGCTGAAAAATGAGACCAATCCAATTATCTGGCGGGCCGTGGCATTGAGAATGCTAGTATTTTCCGTTAAAACTTGGGAAAATGATTGTTGGGGTCCACAAGGAGTTTAGACCCACCTGAAACTTGGTTTGGACCCCTAATTTTATGGGACACATACAATGGACGGGGTAGATCTGGTTAATGTGGGTCCCACTTAGAAAAAAAAGGAAAGAAAGGAGCAGTAGCTGATGCTGCTGCTGCAGACGCAGGCAGCGCTAGCGCTGGCTACCTGACGGATGGACCGGCTGGGCCTCACGGCCCCAGCTGTGGGTCCCACGTGATGCGTTTCAAACATCACACCGTGCGTTTGGTGGACCATCCTCCTGGCTACGGCCCACCCAAAACTCAGCCGTGTACGGAACTCAGGTGGACCATATCATCTAAAATCCTGTGAAGACATGCCTAAAACATATGAAAACACTTGGTGGGGCCTACCTGAAGTTTGGATGTGGCTAAAACTTGGTCAAGACCCTCAGCCAGGTGGGACACACATAATGGGTGGGCTGGATTTGTGAACCACATTTCGGTGGGCCCCACGCCCACCCCCAGGTCCAAGTGACCTTATAAACAGGTTGGACGACAAATAAATATTATGGTGGCGCCCCTGACCGTGTGACCTTATGGTGGGCCCAAGGTCCACGTGACCTTATGAATAGTTTGGATGGCAGATAAATACCACAGTGGGCCCAAGATTGGATGCAAAATAAACATTACAGTGGGCCCAGGTTTGGGGTGAAAAATAGACATTATAGTGGGCCTAGGTTGGGTGGAAAATAAACGTTATGGTGGGTCCTACTTGGGACCCACTCATGTATGTATTGTGGTCCACACCTTCCATTAGTGTGGGCCCCACCATGAGGTATGTATTTTATCAATGTCGTCCATATGTTTTATATCCACGTGGTCCACCTTATATGAGGCCCATCTTGATTGGTTTCAAGCCCATTGTTGGGGCCCGCCTTTATTTATATTTGAGGCCCATGTTACGAGGCCCATTGTGATGTATGCAAGGCCCGTATGATTAGGCCCACCTTAATGTGTTTGTGGCCTGATATTGAGGCCCACTTTGATATATATGAGGCCCATGTGACTAGGCCTAACTTGATGTATTTGTGGCCTGCCCACTGAGGCCCACTCCGATATATACGAGACCCATGTACATGAGGCCCTTTGTAACGTGATTCCACCATGGTTTATGTGTTGACTCTTATGGTGGGCTATGTCTTGGGAGCAATGATGGTTTGATGTCCACATTTTATGGATGATGTTGGTTAAATGGTCTGCATTGTCACTCTCCCTAAGGCCCACTGATAGGCCCATACTTATAGTGAGTAGGCCGTCTAGGCCCATATCCGTTATGCACAAGCCTATCACCCTATGACATGTTTAGTATAGACTCATGATTCATGATCAGACGCATCATATGTATGTCTGATATGACGAGTGACTGATCATAGCATATGCCTTCAGGCGGATTGTTTATGCGCTCCCTGATAGGCGGAGTTGCCCTACATGAGCGCGCGGCGCGTGCAGGATTGTTGCATGTTTAGTTGGGTGATTCATGCACTTGCATTTATATGATCCTAATTATTGTATGCCCTAGCGACATCAGGGCCATAGCCTCCACAGACACATCGTGGGTGGCTAGATTGGATACCGGAAATGTTTGGTTCTAGCATACGGGCGCCATAAATGTCCTTGGGTGAAAACCCCTAAACCCGATGGTACCAGAGGATGACTCCAACGTTGAGACCGAGTGTATATACGAGTGCGCAAGGGGCGTATACCAGTAGGCCGCGTCTCCCACTGTGTCGTGGTAGGTTGGAAAGGGGTGTGACCTTACCCGCCTGAGTGGGGGGGCAATTTCTAGGTTGAGTTTGACCAGCTTGAGGAATGAGTCCGGATCGACGAGCCGGGCCCGATATTGGTGGCGGATAGTGATGTCTCTTCCACCCTCCCAGTTGTGCGTTCGGATAGGGACGGCAAGCTGGCGTAGAGTGTACTAGACCCCGGTGATTATCCTCAATGAGAACTGTATTGATATATGATGAGGATTGGCATGCTTGAACTGCATCTTGCATCGCATGGCCTTGACATGGCTGATAATATTCATATCTTGCAACGCATAGCCTTGGTATTGCTGACTGCATTCATGTACTCATCAGCATATTTCCGCATTACTCTGACCTTGCATTCTGAGCACACTCATATTGCGCACACACTTACACCACCCTCTAAGCTTTCCGTAAGCTTATACATGATTGATGCATGCAGGTGATACTAGGACGCCACCGTAGTCTTGCCGCGTTGTAGTTTACAGCTGAGCTTCTGGAGTTTTTATTACTTTCGGTATATTGTATTTCTCTTTCATACGCCCTATACTCAAAAGTTTTGATCATAGTGGATTTTGTGTTGGTGTTCTTGTGGTTATTGATCATGGGTTATGCTTTTGGTTATGCTCATTACATATCAAATCATGTTTGAAATCCTCCTTGTAGCATCCCAGGATCGGAACCTAGTATATGGGTGCCGGGAGTCGAGAATGGGGTACTACGGAGGCTGTCGGTGCCGGATTCGGCATCGGGAATTTTGTGAGCCCGATTTCTGATTTCGGGGCATGACAGCTTATACTTAACCGACCCCTTCTTTACCGCCACTGCATAATATCTCCGAGCCTCTCGCTGATCGCCTCGGAGGTAGCCTATCCCGTCCTTGGCGGAGAATTTCATCATCAGGTGATAGGTGGAGACGACTACTCTCATTGCATTAAGAGAGGGTCTGCCCAAGATGACATTATGTACAGATGGTACGTTGACAACTAGAAAGTCCACCATAAGTGTGACTTGATGTTGTCCTTCTCTCACAGTCACAGGGAGGGAGATGGCTCCTTCGGAGATCACGCTTTCCCCGGCAAAGCCATGTAGGGGGATCTTCACAGGTCTGAGATGAGACTGCGAAATCCCCATTCTTTCAAAGGCTTCGGAATAAATCATGTCGGCTGTGCTCCCGGTGTCGATTAAGATGCGGTATACTTTTCGGTTCGCTATGGTCATTGTAACAACTAGATCGTCATCGTGTGGGTGCTGGATTCCGTGTGCGTCTTCTTCTGTGAAGGTCAGAGTGCACGGGTTGACCCGAAGTTCCTTTCTGGGCCGCTCAGTTAAATGGACGTAGTGTTCCGGTTCAGACTTCCTGGAGTGAGCCTTTCGCGCCCTATTTGAATATCCCCCACCAAACGAGCCCCCGAAGATGGTACGGATTTCAGCGGGCTCCTCCGTGATGTTATTTGGCTGTTCTCGCTCCCTTTCTCCTCTCCAAGAGGCTTTTCCTTCCTTCGTGTAACGACGCAGGTGTCTTTTCCGAATGAGGGCTTCGATTTCATATTTGAGATCCACACAGTCAGTGTATTATGGCCGTGGTCACAGTGGAAGTGGCAGTACTTGCACTTGTCTCGATGGTCTGGATCGGCTCTCATGCAAATAGGCCAATTCAGCAGTGTTTATCCTCAATGTCCAATAGGATCTGTTCAGCGGATGTGTTAAGGGGGGTGTAGGAATGAAACCTTCCCTCCGGCCTTCTGCTAGGACGACGATTGCGAGGAGTTCGATCATCGGTTCCTTTGTTAGGCGGCTGAGAGTCCTCGTTCCTGGGCCTCTTCCCCTTACCATTTGGCTCAGTCACTTGGACATTTTTACGGGCATTGGTGAATTCCTCCGCGTTGGTATATTTCTGAGCTCTGGCCACATGTTCAGCCAGCGTCTTTGGTGGGTTCTTTCCAATGGAGAAGGTGAATTTCCCTTCTTTTAGGCCGTTGAACACAACAGCGAGCGTCATTTTGTCATCATAATCTTCCACCAGTAATGCTTCCTCATTGAAGCGAGCGATGTAATCTTTCAGCGACTCCTTCAGCCCTTATTTAATAGTAAGTAAGTGAGTGTTGGGCTTTCGGCTTCTCTTACCGCTGATGAACTGGGTAAGGAATAGTCAGCTCAACTCTGCGAAGGAGCTGATGGAGTTGGGCTTGAGTTGCCGGTACCAACTCCAAGCGGATCCTGTAAGCGTGATCGAGAACCCTCGGCACATCATAGCATCCGTCGTCGTCTGGATCTGCATCCAAGAGCGGTAAGCTTTAATGTGCTCGGATGGGTCCCCAAACCCAGAATATTGGATGATGGGAGGTATCCGGAACCTCTGAGGCATCACCTCGTCCATGATTTCTGAGGTCAAGAGAGGTTCAGTCTCTTCCATCATTACCTGAATGGTAGCGGGAACTAACGTCGGTTGTTGCTTCTTTTCCAGAGATAAGAATTTGTCGTTGAGCTCTTTGAACCGCTTCTCCCATGGGTCTTTATTTTCTGCTATGATTTCTTGGGTGTTCTCTATCTCCGGAGTTCTTCTTCCCCTCCTTCGTTCCAGCCGATGGCGAAGATCCGTCGGTGTCAGGGCCGATGTGACCGAGGCATTGGTCGGAGCTCCTGCTGCAGTGTTCCGAGCCGAGACTCGAATGTGGATCGGGAGAGGATGTTGACCCGACATCGGCACCTGAGGGTGTTGGGGCACCTCGGGCCTCACACTCCTCGGCGCGGAGTGAGCTTCCACGACCGGACCAACTAGTTCGGGAACAGGGTTTTCCTGAGCTGAGTGCAACCGTGGCTCCCGTTGTTGCTTCATCCTTTTCACTTCGTCACGTAAGGCTTGTATGGCGCGATACTTACTCGTCCGGTTGTGAGAACGTTGGGAAGGCCCCGGGGCTGATTCTGCGTGAAGTAGCGAGGAAGAGCGAGTTTGCTCGTTTAACTCCGGTTCCGCAACTACTACTTTCTTCTTTCTCTAGCCATTATACTCGAGAACAGGAACCTGACTTTTTGTATCAGTTTCCCACAGATTGTGCCAAAAATGTTGAGGTCAAAATCTGGATCACCCTCCACTCCTCAGGTGGACTCTAGTCCTGCACGAAAAGGTGAGCAAAAGAGACCCTGGCTTAGCCGGGGGCCCTCCGATGCCTAAGTTAGGTCAAGGGAATCTGAGTCTAAGTGGAATTGTAGAGGGAGAGCGCCAGATCTTGCGTACTTGTAGCAATGGGGACCCCATGTATTTATACCTGACTGTCGAATGGTCTGGGTTCGTTAATCACGGCACGATTCACTCAATCAGGGAGATTTTCAGATCGTGAGATATTGTGCGCAATCCAAGGATCGTGTAATATATCGTGCGCATCATGCGTATCTTCGAGTGAAATAATCAGCCACGTCCATTTATAGTAATTTGTAAGTTTGGCTTGAGGAACGCCCGCCTCAGAATGTGGAGTCGGCTCGGACCTCTGGGCAGGTAGGTTCCAATCGGAGTGGTTATTGGTCTTTATCGGATACTGTCCGCTCTTGTGATCTGAGCCGAGTTACTAGCTATCCGTTCGATCGGCTCAATATGGCATCAGGCGTCGGAATTACAATGAGCTCGGATGTTCCCATAACAATAGTCATGACAAGCACAAATCAGGATTTCACACTCATTCAAACAATTTATCAAACACTTAGGCTACCATTTTACCCAATATATAGACTAGGTTAGTTACAACACTTATCTTAGCAAATCCTTACACAGAGAAGTCATCATGCATAAGACAATGATGAATCATAGTTTAATAGTCATAGCAAACACAAATCATATTCACATGTTCATATAAACATTTCAACAAACACGTGGAATGCATAATATATTCAACATAGTTTACACATGTATAATTCATGGAAAACGTCGTAACTAAGATCATATGGCAGCAATCAAGTCAGACACAAATCATTAACTAACATTGAAAGCCTTGAAAACCATAACCTAAATGTTTATAGTCCGCACCTTTCGTCGGATTACTCGATTTGAACGCGGTTCAAACACTACGTTTTCCAAAAACGAAACGTCAAGCACCTACATGACGTAATAAGTTAGCTAGCTCGACAACTATCAACCTGGATCTCCATAATGATATTAGGGTTAGAGTTTCTTAATAAAATCGTAGCCAGAAGAGGGTTGGATAGTGAAAGAAAATGGTGATCTAGCACGTAGAGTCGTGTGGGAGGATTCCTGCAACGATCTCCTAGAACCACACTTCTCTCCTTCCTCTTTTCTCTTCTTCTTCTTCTTCTTCTCTCTCTCTTTCTCTCTCTCCCTTAGGGTTTTGAGAAAATTCGTATATGAAAGAGGTGGGGTGAGATAAGGGCTTTTTATAGGCCCAGAACTGATGCAAATGGCCCTAGGGTCATGGTATACCTGGTTTGTATCCAAAGGGCGCCTGTTTTGGGTAAACGGGGCTCATCCGGAGGTCCATTACCTATCTATGTCACGGAGTAAGTTCCCTGACAATGGATCTAGGCCAGGTTATGATTTTGGTACGATCGGATTAGTGGATCGACCGTGGAGGACCCGTGTCAAATCAACAGTTGTTGTTACTCGATCAGGGCCACAAGTATACAGATGTGTGCAGGAAAATTTCCCTGATCCATGGGTGAAGTTTGGTCAGAATCTGACGGTCTGAAGTCTTTATTTCGCTTGCAAGCGAACGGCCCAATTCACTTAAGTTCTGGTTCATTTTCTAAAGATATTCGCGTTTCTCATACACTTCGCTTAGGGCTCAAGTTGTGCGTTTGTAGACACTATCTGGGCTCGATTCCCATGATGGTTGTCAAACCCAATAAGACGGTCATAAGCCTATAGTTTCGTGGTAATCGGACTTTTGACGCACAGTCCAGGCCCGATACAGAGTTTCAATGTGTTCCTGAGAGCAACTGGGTTTTGAGATTGATCCCAAGTTTTTAAGTACTATTGAGTTAGCAATTTTAATGGTTTTGGGTCTTGTCATTTGTTTAGATAGCGGTTCAAACCAAATCCATCGATTGTTTAGTTTAGTACTTAATTAAATTCCGCCTAATTACTACAGAATAAGGTCCTAGGGTAGTTTTATGTCCCTTTTTTGGCACTTTTAGTTAGTATATTATTTTAATTATTTTTTTAATAGTTCTTCATCAAGTTTACTTTATTTTCACCAAATTTCATTAGATTTCGTATTGTAGAAAAATTCTAAGAATTTTGGAAGTAGCGTTTGTCCAAACTAATAATTTTTGGATAGTTGTCACATCAACCTACATTTAACTATCTTAAAAATTTTATTATATTTTTCACTTATTTTTATATGAAACTAGACTTATCAAGCTTCAATCTAACTTTTAAATCACCTAAATTGGAGTTATATTGAGGGTGATATGACTTTTTGAAGTCAGTTAAAAAGTGCAGAAAATTGCAGCGAGGCTCCACCGAATTTCGGTGCACCGGCGGCGCGCCGCCGACCGGGCGGTGGCACCGCACACCCGCTGTAGTGTCTGGTAGTGGTTTTACCACATGACTTTTGAAACGAGCGTATCTTGCAAACCGGAATGTTCGATGTGCAATATATGATTTTGGGGTAGGAGAAGCTGCTCTATCCAAATAACCTATTTATTTCGTGAGATTCCATAAGTTTAATGGTCAAAACCCCATTTTATTTATATATTTACTATTTGCAGTAAAGTTTAGTTTAGGTATTGTTCTTCATCATTTAAACTTTAGGATTAGTGTCTAATATGAAAGTACTTAGAAAAATTTAAAGAATAAGGTGGTGAAAGGTGAGATTTTGAAAGAAATGGGTTGAAAAGGGGATTTGAGACTTTGGGATTGAGTTCTGAGAAGTCGATAAGTTGTTACGATCGACCCATTGCCTAAGGACGTCCATTGACAAGTTGGGAAAAATCCAGGACATTACATCTACCAACACCTATTATGTGTCAATGCTCTCCAGGATCACCAACATATACGTCCAACTGTCCAAGGCACTTGCACAAGTTAGAAAACTAGCACTTGTGCCCTTCGTGCTTAGCCGCCTATAAAGAGGTATATTGAGCTAACCACCAAGGGTCTATTTCATAGTGGAGTACCATGATCGCTTCTTCAAATGTGGTAGTATGAATATTTTCATTCTTTCCTTTTATATTTTCCTTCTCTTTTCGATATCATCCATACCTCTTACAGTCATCGCAACATTCATTTTCCCCAAAAGGTCCATACGTTTTCTACATACATGGAATATCTTTTCTTTTCCCTTAACGCTAGTAAGCATTATCACGCATTTATTCCTTTTTACTTGAAAGAGTTTGGCCCAGCCTAGTTCACATGCAATTTTGAAGAAAATGACGAACAATCAACCTCACTGATGCTTCATGCTTAGGAAAGTTACCTCATCTGTAAGGACCTTCCTTATGGAGGCACAATAGAAATTGGCAAGAATATCAAGGCTGGAATTGAACAATACTATCAAATTTTACTAGCTTGACAATTTGGCCCCTTCTAATGTATTCCCTTTCCCTTCACTCAAAAGACTTGCACCTAACCCCCTTACTCTCGGGCGATCGTCAATTAGATTAAACTCTACCATTCTCTCATTCCATTTTTCAGTCGACTAGCATGTCTTTTGAGCTTCCCAAATTTCGAACCATCCCCTTATGATGGACACCTTTTATGAATGGTGGGAGGGGCATTATAAGCAACTAGTCACCACATCTGCTGAACTTATATTCACCTTCATTCCTCAATGGACTTATAAGGAAAGAAAAAAACTGCATCCCAATCAATTGCGACTTCCAGCCAAAGGACAACCAAGTCGAGGGATATATTAACCGAAACTACTACAACGACAACAAGCTCAAGTGTGATAATTCGCACATGGTGTAATGGAATTACCATAGCTACGCGTGGAAGCTATGCGGGGATACGGAATGATGGCTGTCCTAGAGGGGGGTGATTATGACGAATTAAAAATTATGTCTTTTTAAAACACAGTTGCTTAACTTAAACTAATATGCAAATTAAACTAAGTAAAGAAATTAATTCTAAGGCTTCCAAGCCAGTAGAGGATCCAATCACATGGACTATAAAGGAGTGGCAACAACCAACTAGTCTATAACGTGATAGTGTACATGTGTGTGTGGGATGTAATACCTACCAACTCCTAGCATTTATCTAATCATGCATACTTATAATTAAACAGTCACCACATAAGAATAATTAAACAGGTGCTCAAATGACAATCCCAAACACAAGCATGTATGGTGGTTCAGTTTTCCTACTATACTCTTGGCGAATGCACTCAACCCATGAGTGTACTAAATTTCACTATAAGTTTTAAATAAGGTTTACCTCGTAACCTTTACAGCCTTATACAAAGATTCTAGCCTACACTCCCACGGGAGGCTCCTGCAAGAGACTTTAGTTGGTTTTCTATAGGCTAACCAACAATCATGGTCATAATCCAAGGACCTACGTTTACTCTAGCTGGAGCTCCCTTGGAGACTAACACGTACGCACCCATGTTGGTGGCCTACACAAGGACTTGGATTTAGGCCTTCCACAAGAGCCAAGGTCTAACACAAGAACCTAGATTTAGGCCCTACACAAGAGCCAAGGTCCTATACAAAAACCTAATCGAGTTTGGCAATTCAAACTCTTACACTCAATCCTACACAAGGAAGTAGTACATGCAGACTCTTTGTAAAACCCTGAACTTTTCAATACTCAAGTATTAAAAGTTCTCAAGTGTTACCATGAAATTTAACTTATTATGTACATGTGTACAATACCAATCTAGCTATCCTAACCTTACATCTATTCTCCAACACGAATCTGACCGTTGGAAATAATCTCCATTCATAGATAAAGCTATTTGACCGTTGATTTTAAGATAAAATCATCATATAGCTAAATATTCTCACTTATCCATCATAACCAACCACCCAGTCAAATATGCACTGATAGATAGAGACATCTAACCGTTCACTTTGATTTTGGGCCACTCGATTGTAGTAAACTAGCTGTCATGCCCTAAACTCGTAAACTGGGCTCACGAAATTTTCGATCGCCGAATCCGGCGCCGACAGCCTCCATAGTACCCCATTCTCGACTCCCGGCACCCATATACCAAGTTTCGATCCTGGGATCATAGAAGGAGGATTTTCAATACAAATTTATTTTATAATAAGCATAACCATAAGCATAACCCACAAATAATAAAAAGAACACCATCACAAAATCCACTATAATCAAAATCTTTAAAGCACAATGCATAAGGAAATACAATGATAATATCGGGACTCCAAAAAGCTCAGCGGCACGCTCCTGCTCCTGCTCAGCTATGTCCTAGTGTCACCCACATGCAACAGTCATGAATAAGCTTATAGAAAGCTTAGACGGTGGTGAAAGTATGTGCGTAAGGTAGAAATGCAAGTATACAATATCAGAGTAATGTGGAATGTTGGTAAGTCCATGAATGCTATCAGCCGTACCAAGGCTATGCGATACAAGGCATGAATGCTATCGGCCATATCAAGGCCATGCGATGCAAGGCTTACATAGCCACTATCATATGCGAGAAGCAGCTCAAGTATGCCAGTCCTCATCTGAATCCACATATCAATATAGCTCATCTCTGGGATATCACCGGGGTCAAATACACTCTACACCAGATCACCGCCCTAACTGGACACGCAACCATGCAAGTGGAAGAGACCTCACTACCCGCTTATCTAGTAGTCTGCCAATATCTACTCGGCACGTTGGTAGCAGACCCATTTATGAGCTGGTCAAACTTAGCCTAACTTGCCCTCTACCCTCGAAAGGGTAAGGCCACACCCCCTTCCCACCAACCACGACACAGTCGGAGACACGGCCTAACGGTATTCAGCACTCGTGCGCTCTTACCTCCACTCGGTCTCAACGTTGGAGCATCTTCTTGGTACCATGAGGGTTTGGAGACTTTAACCTTGGGACATCTATGGCGCCCCCCGTGCTTTAACAAGTATTTTCGGTATCCAATCCTACCGTCCACGCTTTGGAGGCTATAGCCCTGATGTCACTAGGGCGTATAGTAATCATAACACACAATGCAAGATGCATGAGTCACACAATCCAGTCATGCATCAATCCTGCGTGTACCGTGCGCTCATGCGGGACAACTCCGCCTATCAGGGAGTCCCATAAACTACCTGCCCAATGACATAATGCTATGATCGGTCACTCCTCGTAACAAGCATGCAGATGATGCGTATGGGCATCTATCATGATGCTATGCTATCACATACTCATAGTCTGAATCGATAATCGGCATATAAACAAGGCAGGGTCCATAGAAGGACAGCGGATCTGATCTATAATGAGAAAATCGGTCCTCAATAGTGGATATACCAAATCTGATACCACATATTCATCCATCTTCATCGAGGGTGAATCACACAATAAGGGGGCTTCCTTACCCACCCTATTATAAACCCGGCTGGGCAATCAATGGGGCCCAAAAGATATAAATGGGCTAGCATTAGTGGTGGCCCAACAATTTGGGATAGCCCAAAAAGGTGAGATGGATCATACTTGTACTAGTGAGGGGCCCATCAATTTGGGTTAGCCCACAACAAGGGGAGATGGGAGCGGGCCTAACAATGGGCCCTAGGGAGGATTACAAGGTGGGCATTTAACCACCATTGCTTTTACAATGTGGACATTTAACCATCATTGCTCCCTAGGCAAGGCCCATAGAATCTATCTCATGATGGGGGCCCAAGGCCTTATACTAGCTAGGATAATAGTTGGACATCATAAACATTACTATATACATCATGGTGGGTTCACACATCATAATGGCCTCACCACATAGGCCTCTCATATATCACATTGGGCCTCACCCAAGGGCCACATATACATGGGCCTCTCATACATTACATTGGGCCTCACACAAGGGCCTCATATACATCACAATGGGCCTCACTCAAGGGCCTCATATACATCCCATTAGGCCTCACACAAAAGGCCTCATATACATCACAATGGGCCTCACTCAAGAGCCTCATATACATCCTATTGGGCCTCACACAAAGGCCTCATATACATCACAATGGGCCTCACCAAATGGGCCACATATACACATATTGGGCCTCACACAAGGGCCTCATATACATCACATTGGTCCTCAGTCAAGGGCCACATATACATCATATTGGGCCTCACTCAAGGGCCACATATACATCATATTAGGCCTCACATAAGGGCCTTATATACATCACATTAGGCCTCACACAAGGGCTACAAATACATCATATTGGGCCTCACACAAGGGCCTCATATACATCACATTGGGCCTCATGAGATAGCCCATGGTTCAACCAAAGTAGATGGTCAGCAATGAAAATACATCAAAGTGGCCCTGCACAATGGGCCCTAACTGGATGGCCTGGATACACTATACACATCATGGTTGGCTTGCACATGCAGTAGGTGGGCCTGCACAATCCAGATCGGCCCCATCATGTGGCCAACATGGATATACAACACATACATCATTGTGTGGGTCCACATCCCACGGACGACTGGACGGTACAGATGAAACACCCACATCAGGTGGGGTCCATGAGCGGACGGATTGGATACAACACTAACATCATGTGGCTCCCACCGTCCAAGGACTGGATGGTGTGGATACACACATCTCATCAAGGAAGGCCCCACATATCACCGTCCAGGGATGGACGGTGTGAATATACAACACGTACATCAAGGTAATTTCTATTAATTTTTGTTCTCATGTTACTACCTCAAGTTCTACTCCTTTGTTTAAAAATTGTTTTCTGTAAAAAAGAACTGACAAAAACCGCAAAGTGTGTCATTTTCCAGCCCCATCTAACTAGTTCATTTCCAACTCAATGTATTTCATGCTTCTTGGATGATGAACCAGTTGGCATGGAAAGGCATTACCCTCATGTTGCTCAAATAAACAGATTCTGATCTCTTTCATGTACATGCTTCAACTATGAACAATTGGTGATGCATTTTCTGTAAAGCATTGAAAGCCATGCTAATCCTAATGGATCTTAGAGTTTCATTGTAATTTTTTTTTCAATTTCAGTACTGGCTCTGAAACTGTTTCATTTCCTATATTCTATGTAGTGTATAGTGTAATTTATGTTAATTTGGATGCTAATCTACTTGCTAGCTTTTCATGTTATATGTTAAATGTGCTCAGTCTATTATGTAAACTACCCCTTGTAAATGGTTCATTTCCATCTCCATGTGATTCATATTTCTTGGGCCATGAGCTTGTTGGCATTGAATGACATTGCCCTCATGTAAGTCAATAAACATATGCCGATGTCCTACATGTCATGCTTCAACTGTGACATTTCAAAATATATCCTTCAAGGATGTTCATTTTAGGGATCTATATTTAAATTAACCTCTGATTCTGCAAACTAGTAGTGGATAATTTCGTATTTCTCTGTCATTTCCTTTGTTCTTTTTAAGGATGTTCATTTCCAATATTAATTGCAATCAGTGTCTTCTATAAATTGCTTCATTACATGTTTTGAAAACTCTCTCTGTTCCTACCTTCATTCCAACTAATTGTGTCATTTCCTGGCATCATATAATTTCTGTTAACTTATGTTCTCATGTTCTGCTCCTTCTTTGCTTAGATAGTGTTTTATGTAAAAAAGAACTGACAGTATTCGTAAAGTGTGTCATTTTCCTGCCCATCTAACTGGTTCACTTCCAACTCAATGTATTTTATGCTTCTTGGATGATGAGCCACTTGGTGTTATGAAAAGGCCTTACCCTCATGTTGCTCAAATAAACAGATTCTGATCTCCTTCATGTTCATTCTTCAACTGTAAACAATTGGTGATGCATTTTCTGTAAAGTATTGAAAGTCATACTAATCCAAATGGATCTTAGGGTTTCGATTGTAGATTTTTTTTCAGTTTCAGTTTCATTTACTATATTCTATGTGGCATGGTCACTGAAGCCTGCATAGTGTAATTTCTATTAATTTAGATCCCAATCTACTTGTGTCAATACAGGATTTTCAATTTGTAGGATCTCCTTTACAGTATCAATACAGACTTTGAATCTGATGTATATCTGATTCAAGCATCTTCTGTTAACTTATGTTCTCATGTTACTGCCTCATGTTCTGCTCTATGAATTATGTACTACAATCTGTGTTGTCTGAAAGCTAGGATTTTGCTTGGTTTTCAGTACAGACTCTAAAACTGTTTGAGTTTCTTCATGTTCTATGTATTATAGCCATTTCCCTGTATGTTAAAATTTCTGTAAACTTGGATCCTAATCTATTTTCAAACATTTCATGTTCTTTGTTAACTATGAGCTGTATTTTCTATAAACTGGTCCCGAACAATTTTAAAGGAGCATGTCTTTTCGTTTACTCTAATGAACTGGGCAGTCTGCTTGACTATCAATCATCTGGGGATTGTTCTGTTTTTAGCTCACTCTCCCAATACCGTATGTCATCTCCTTTTCATTGACTTATCCATTGGAACTTGGTGCATATGTTGAGACCAACAGGTAAGCTCTCCAGTATTCCATCCCGTAGTTGCATTTGTGGATTTTGCAGTTTATTTGAACAATTTGATTTTCAATAGAAATGCAAGGATGCAGCTTGGTTACAAGTCTAGTGTTGAATAGACTTGGTTACAAGCAGATTGCCCTGTGTTGTAATGTTTATTCTAGGTAACTAGTTCATTTCCTATATTTTCACTTTTAAGGATTTTGATCTGTTTCATTTTCAGGTATTGTGAAAACTAGGAATTTTACATTTACAGTTTTATGTAGCACTGTCATTTCCATGTATATTGTAATTTTTGTAAACTTGGATCCTAATCCACTTACTTTAATTCATGTGATTTGTTAACTATGAACAGTCCATCCTGTAAGCTAGTCCAGAACAATTTTCTTATTTCTCTGTCGTTCCATTTATTTTAGGTAACTATTTCATTTTAATGCCCCATGTAACTGGTTCAGTTCCATCTCCATGTGTTTCATGCTGATCTCCTTCATGTTCATGATTTAAATGCAACTTTGAGAATAAATTATAGTTTTTCTTGTTCAGTGTAACTATGTCATTAGGATATTTTAATGTGATAAAATCACAATCTTCAATATCTAAATTTTGTGGTTCCATTCATAATAAACTGACGTAATTCATCAGGTTTAGGCTACCGGGTTTATTTTTGCGGTTCTCAAGAATTTATTCCGCACAAGCCACGTTCAACAAAATTTCAGGAATGTATGCTGGCATCTACCTTTCTACTAATAACTGAATTGTTTTTACTTCCATTCACTACCATCACTTTCCCAAACACATCGTAATTTCACTACCATTTTCATTTATCATAAGTATTTGAGCTCTGATGTTTATTTAATTACTGGAATTAAACTCTTGTACAAAAAAATGATGTAGCTATATGTAATCATCTCTAAGTCATGTTTATCCCTCAAGATAGCACACCTTTAAATTGATTTTATCAGATAATCCCCACGGTAAGATTATCAGTTTGGGAAGTAGATTAAGCTAGGAATTTAAGATTTATATTAAAAACACACTCCTACATACACGTGTAGGTGAACAATTGATGATGAATAATGATGAGGACGAAGAGATGGAAATGCCTGTTGTCATTCAAGCGACGGCAGCTTGTGTAGCAGCTGTTGGGGAAGATTGTTGCCTATACATGTTCAAACAACCAGCACGACACGGGGATGATGAGTGGGCGAGGTTCATTAACTTTATCATTCGGGCGACTGACAGGGATTGTGTAACTCAACTCAGGATGACTCGAGATGCATTTTTTGAATTATGTACTAAACTATGGGAGAAGACACATTTACGTGATACTCGTAATGTGAGTCTTGAAAAATAGTTAGTTATTTTCCTACACACCGTGAGCCATAATGTTCACAATCGGGTAATAGGACACAAATTTATTCGATCAGGTGAAACCGTTAGCCGCCACTTTCATCATGTATTAGATGCCATTATATTATTGTACCCCAAGTTCGTTAAACAGCCAGAATAAAAAACACCCTTTGAGCTCCAAACAAATATAAATTGGGCTGCATACTTTCAGGTATCATTTTGATTGATAGCCAATGTATATCTATATTGTTATTCACATACCTCTATTAACAAGTCTGTCCCTAAATAAAATTTGATAAAATGCATTTAGGATTATGTTGGTGCAATTGACAGGACACACATACCTACTCATGTCCAAGCAGCCGATCATGCGAGCTTCCGCAGTCAAAAAGGGGTCATCTCTCAAAATGTACTTGCGGCATATTCATTTGATATGAATTTTTTATATGTATTAACCAGTTGAGAGAGTTCTGCTTCGGATGCAAGGGTGCTACTGAAAAGACCAAGCTATATGTCCTAGAGGGGGGGTGAATAGGACTATGCCAAATTAAATTAAAATCAGCGGAATAAAATAAATCAATAGCCTTACAATTATAAATCAATTCACAATGCTAAAATCAAATCACCTTAATAAATAAGTATTGAGAGATTGATACAAATTCAGTTCTAAGGACAACCGTACACCATAATAAACAGGGACTTATGGTAGGACAACCTTATTTCTAGAACTTCTTTTGAATCAATAACTCAATTTTAATAGAAATAAATGAATAACAGAGAATTGAAATTAAGTGCAGAAATATAGATCTAATTTATTACAACAATCCCACAATTGCTTGAAATGTAAATTGTTACAACATTCACATTCACATGTACATTCCACACAAATGAATGATAAAAGATATGGAAATTAAGGTAGCATTCAATCTACAAGACAAAGAGTTATAGTGGTTCGCCTGTGTGTACACCAGCTGTTCTTCAACAGCCACACAGAATGCTACTCCACTCTTAATATCCTCACACAGGGGATATTAGCGTTCACTATCAAATAGGTTTTCACAGGTTCACCAAAAATCTTTACAATTGTGTCTTTTTATCTTGGGCTTACACAATTCAAAAACCCACACTTCTGAGTTTTCTGGCTCTCCTCAGATACCCACACAAATTGAGATTTTTCTGGCGAATCCCAAACAAAAATTAAAATGGAATTTACATAATTGTAAAATACCTGGATTTCTTCTCTTGTAGCTGCCGGGAAGAACCAATTGGAGTAGACGTTTGAATATAGAATTATAATGTCCACTACTCACTTTAATATGGTTCTAAGTTCTAATTGATTTTAGATTTAAACCAGTTGGGCGTAGCTATATTTGATTTTGATTCCAAGAAGAAGGAATAAGTCAATTCCTCTTTTCAAATCAAATTGGAATACAGAAACAAAATCAAATTAAATAAGCTATCAAAAAAGAGAAAGAAATTATGCACAAAATTGCTTTAAAATAAACACAAACTTATCTCAGAGTGGAGCCTTGAATTCACTTAATTTTCAATGAAAAACTCTGAAATTTGTGTGTTATTTATAGCAGAAGAAGTTCATCTTCGACTGGTCCTAGGGTCACCACGACTGGTCCTGGAATAAATTGATTTTTGAATTTTTGAGCGCAATCGCATCAGACTGTTGTACGACCGGTCGTAGGTAGTCCACGACTGGTCAAAGGCAGTCCACGACCGGTCGAGACTCCTCTACGACTGGTCATGTGACACTTGATTTAGTCGCTGGAGTTTGAGTCGTAGCCTTACCACTGGTCGAAGGTCGAGTCGAGACCATCCCATGACCGGTCGAGCAAACTCCAGGACTGGTCGTAGGCGAACCAGAAAATCTGACAAATTTCAATAATTCTAGGACTGGTCTTGGAACTTCTTAGACTGGTCGAGACAGTGCTAGAACTAGTCGAACAGGGTCTAGGACTGGTCTTAAAATAGACCAAAATCATGTAATAATGTTCATTTGGATTATGTATCCAAAGTGACCTACCCTAAGGTCAATCTAATGGTCTATCAAACCTGGAACATGAAGTATAGACATTGAATACTTCATTTGCTTAGACTTTGATCTTTACGAAGCTTGATTTCTTCTCGATGTAGCTTGATTACTTCAGAAGCTTCAATGTAAAAGTTGTACTTAAACTTTAGTCTTGACCTTGAGCTCTCTCTTAAGCTTGAACTCTCATGAAGCTTGAAGAATTCTTTGAGCTGGTCTTCAAGTGTTGACGAAGTGTCTCGAACAAATTTTATCAAGATATAAACATATGACAAATGGAGAAGTTTTGACACACAAAATTTGACAATCAAAGAGGACTCAAATCATAGCACTTACAGTTACATAACGCTTTGACCCAATCAGATGATCTTACTTGTCCCACACGGTACTGGTTATCTATTCAAAGATTACCTATCTGATTAATACTTATGAAATCTTCGATTGTCCACTTAATGTAACATTCATTCAAATGTGTAGGAAAATATTATGTTGTCGACGCTGGATACACTCATTCACCCAGTTTTATGGCTTCATACCGGGGCGTTCGATACTGCTTACATGAGTATCAAACTGGGAGAGTGCTTGCGAACATGAAGGAGCTGTTTAATTACCGACTGCATAACTGCACAATGCAATCAAGCGTTGTTTTGGTGCTATGAAAGGTAGATTTCCTATATTGAAGACGGCCATGCAGTATGAATTCCACACACAAGTGAAAATTGTGATAACCTGTTGTGTCTTACATAATTTCATATAAACTGGACAAGAGTCTCATCAAGATCTACATAACGCTGGTATACATATAGCTGATATGGAGAGTAACCCAACACCGCATGAGGTATCAATGAATGATGAGAGGTAATGGTTACTGCGAGTTACTCAGCGAGAGAAGGAAGCATGAATTTGAGTGCGCAATGATGTTACAACTTGAATATGGGCAGACGCGCATCAGAATAGGAGTACATAGTCGAATTATTTATAGTTCTTTTATACAATTTATATAACCAAAACATTATATATTTTGTTTCTCGTAATATTAAGTACTTGGTAATGGAATGTAACGCCCTGTATTTTCAGGACCCGAGTACACAACCCGTTTCCCAAAAACCCGAGTGTTAACCTTAAAGGATGGTCAAATATATATATATTTTTTTAACTATCAGAGTAAGCAAATGAGCATAGAATGGACAAATAAGCATAAAGAAAATTTTCATCATCATTTAGAATATACGAGAGAGTGCCCATAATGACTTATACAACACAATGTCTCAATATTAATGATTACAAGATTTGCACTCATAAGAAATAACAAAAGCATATAAATGTAAGTCGCATGACCACGCAGCTCCTCCTAGCAATACGGTCGTGCATCCATGACACCTGCACAGCTCCTCATCAAGTCTGAACATATACATCATCTGGGCCACCTGCCTTACCTGTATGGTTGTATATTTGATGGATGAGTGGCCAACTCAGTGTGAATTCCCCTCAAGATTACACACCATCACATTAGGTAAGCATAGTTATAAAACAACAAGGCAGTCAAAACAATACATGATGCAGTCTTTTTAAATGCATGGATGCATGAATGCACATCGACCTAGGGATGCACATCTTGTCGGACTTGGGCTTGTCGCCCATGCAAATCATCGACCTGGGAAAATCATCCAGTCGGACAAGAGTCGATAGTCGGTGGTCTAGGAGCTAGCGAAACGATACCCCGAAGATCCTAAGGGCACGTGCTACAACATCCAGAATAGTCACCCATCATCGCCAACATGCTATGGATGCATGATTAGCCAAACCGTTATTAGTCCAGTTACAATCAGCCAATTCAAGTAAGCTCAAGGTCACTGCAAGGAGCGTAGAGCCCAGCGTAGGCCGACGGCTCGGGCATAGGTCCCATACCACCATCCCCGACTCATGAGACTACCACCTTAGGATGTTTAATGGAAACCCATCGACTAGTGGCCAATCACATTATAGTATATGAGGCTTACCATCGCATGGTTGCACTAATATAAAACATCGAACCCATCAGGGGCAAGTATCAAACAAAACCACGTAGGGCGAGTATTAAAATATGCCACATAGGGTCGATATCAAAACCATACAATAAATACCATCCTTAAAAACCATTGGGCACAACAACCCTGGATGGTAGGCCCACATCAATGGTCCATCTAGACTACCACTCAATATCCACTAAGTCGAAGGTCCATTACGATCACAACTAGTCAAGTTACATCCCAAGTATGGGTGTACATTCATATGTGGGAATTTCCTACTAATGTACCAATTTAAGTTCCATAAGTAATCGATAAAAAAAAATCCACAAGCATGAACAATTATAGAGGATAATCATAAAGCACGTAATATAACAATTCAATTTCCACCAGCTAACACATGTGATTATAAGGGAGATATCAATTATGAATTTAAATAAAAATAATAACTTAAGCTAATGAGAAGATGGAAAGCTCAAGGGGAAGAATCATCACCTTATATTTTAAACCGCCTACCCGTGTTGCTAGAGAATGCATGTTTTCCTTATAGTCAAACCCTATCATGAATTATAAAGTTATACCGTTAGATTCAATCTTTACACGCTATTCTAGGTCAAGGTCTTAATCTAGGGTTTGGATTACCTTAGTTTTAGGGTTTACCCAAGAGTCCAGGTCTAGTCTCAGACCTTGGGGTTTGGACCCTAGTTAGTTGTTCAATTAATTAAAGGGTTAATTTAATGGTGCTTATTAACATTAATGATTAATATTAGCCAATATGGTAATCATAATTGTTGTGATAAATGTTAATATAATAGCTACCAGGTACTTATTAATATTAATGATACAATTAGTATTAGCTAATCTGGTAATCATAATTGTTATGATAGTGACAACTAGTACACTCCATTATTAATGGTAATATTTAAGGATGGTAATTAAAATATTACTATTTAATAATTATAATTATGTTTAAAATATTTAATATCAGTGTAACTAGTCTACCAATGGCTAATCGTGTCTATAATAGTAATAAGGGTGGTAGTTGTAAGTCGGGCCTGGAGTTTGTCCACAGCTAAGGCCTGAATTGGGCCTGACACAGCATAATGGGTCTCACATGCACAGCAAGTGGGCCTCTCCAGGTAACGAGGCCCATGGTCTAAAAATAAATGGACGGTGTGTGCAACACACATACATCATGGTAGACTTGGGACAAAAGTATCAGGTTAATATGTGGCTTATGTGGGCAGAACCATGCTCAACAATTAGGAGGTTTATCCACCATTAGAGCATTCATAATCATTTGTTGGGCCCACCAAGTTGTGGCTCACAAATCCAACCCATCCATTATGTGTATCGTCAGATTAGAGTGTCTTATTCACATGTGTAGGTTTCTCAGATCGTAGTTCTGATGGTGGGTTAAGCATATTCATAGGTAATGAACAAAATGAACGGATCAGAATCATGATCTGATAAGTGTACGGACGGATGTAAAGGTCAAGTAGGTAGTTTACTATGATTTAAGGGCTGAAATTCGAGGTGTACAGTTAATTTGTGATAATTAGGCATGATATAAAATTTCACATGAAACGGACCGTGCGAACCATGTGATCTAGTGTTCAGGGGTCTAGGTTAGTGGCAATTTCATAATTACTACCGATCTATGAGTTTTGGGAAATCTAATGACTCCACATGGTTATAAACACGTTTCTAAGAAGTTCTTACAAAAGAACGTATATCTAAATCATTATGGATAGGGAGTTATTCGTCACATCATCTAAGGAAAAGTACTTATGTCAAATCACGTGATGGGTGAGCTTATCTTGAAATTCAACGGTCAGATGACTTGATTTATGAATGAAGATCATCCCCAATGGTTAAGTTAGTGTCAGGGAAAGGATGTAAGGCTAGAATAGTTGGATTGGTATCGTACACATGTGTATGTCACATTGAATCTTATGGTAACGCTCAAGAACTTTCAATACTTGGGTATTGAAAAGTTTGGGGTGTTACATGGATTATGGTTTTCAAAAATTTAGAATATAATTCCAAGTATGTCCAATTTCTGATTCTTCTTGCTACCGTCATGTAAATTCTAACCTCATGGGTTGACATTATATAAGTTTCATTTATACTTGATACGTGCTGCATGCATAGGTGGAATGTCGAACTTTTGGTCAAATGATACATCGATACTGACGCAGTCGCCGGTTAAAACACTAGTGGTGCCAACTCAATGTTCTCCACGGGGAAAGACAGTGAAATCCCTCGCTGAGCCTCTATCCCGAGCAGCAAAAATCAAATGGAGTAGAGCAATGGATCAAGTGTTATTCGACACGTTGCTCGAATAGGTTGCATTGGGATGTAAAGCTAACAATGCTTTCAAGCGGGAAGCCTACCAAGCAGCTGCTGAAGAGGTAACAAATCATACAGACATTGTTGTGAACTAACAGAATGTGTAAAACCGACTGAGGTATTATAAGAGAGAATATAATGTCGTCAGGGACATGCTGGCGGCCAGTGGGTTTGGATGGGATAATGAAAGAATGGTGGTTATGACTCCTGAAGAAGTCTGGGAAGAGTATCTTAGGGTAAGATTTACAAAAGTAGAGTTTACAAAACAATTTTATGGATTTCCATGTTTTAATGACTCTTAAATAAATATTATTTTTTGGTTACTTACTACTATCCATTATGGCTGCAATCTCACCCACAAGCTGAAAGACTCCGCGGCAAAAGAATCGATAGAATGGATGACCTGACGGTTATCGTCGGTTCCAATCAGGCCATGGGACATTATGTGCAAGGAATTAGAAGTAAGGTTGTATCATCTTCTTAGATTCAACGAGATCTCAATGAGGTCTGGAGGGATCTCAAAGATGATCTTGACGATACCATTGACCTCTCAGAGGATAACTTACCAGACTCAATAGGGAACAATCAATTTTCATCGAACACTCCGATGAAAAATTGCGTGTCCCGCGACACTCTTACTCGTAATTCCGATTCTGATGGTAGCCAGGGTAGGACCGCATCAAAGAAACGTATGCCGCCTCCTCGTCCCTGTGATGTACTCGGCATCTCTCTTAAGACTGTTGTAGAGTCTATGCGTGATTTTGGCCTAGGCAAAGAGGTAAATCGTACTAGCAAAGTACTTCATGTCCTCGAAGAGGTGCAGGGTTGACCAACTAAGGGTTTATTGAAGTTGGTCGGCTGTTGAGTAGGGACGAGAAGCTGGCATCATTCTTTATCAGTCTTTGACCTGAGCGCCGCGTCGAGTGGTTGAAGAAAACACTCTGCGATAAGTTTGGGGATGTAGGTGTTGGTTTCGTTTGATAGGGACTGTGCCCTGTTTCTTTGATTTGTTTCTTTGTGGACGTGTAATAACTTTTTTACACCAATATTTTTTTGTGGATTGGTATATTCGGTATATAATGTATACCAAACTAAATGATGTGGCAATAAATACTTTTGGAGATGTAATAACTTTAATAGATGTAATCACATGCTTGATGTGTGCACATTAAGATAAATAGGACCACACACTTCCACCGGAGAAAGGGTACGTACTCACAGCTTTTTCAATACATTTTATCACAAACACTACTTTTTTAAGTCGATCAGATATGCCTCATAATTTTTATACGTGTTTATATTCAAATACATTTGTATACATTCCGATAATGGACATGTCAATGCAGATGGCTAAAGAAAAGTACTATGTCGTACTGGTGGAGCGTCGACCAGGCATATATCGATGATGCTAGATTGGAAGTTGAGGGATATAGCGGTAGCAAACATCGAGCTTTCAAGAATTGGAAGGAAGCGGCTGCATGTTAGGACAGTCATTTCGGTAATACCAGTGCTCAATCAGGACTTGGACGAGGATCTCATGCGAGATATGTTGCCGCATGTTATGATGAGGTTGACATCCTTCATTTGTCAACTTCGTTTATCCAACAGATGACTTGAGCCATGGTTTCTAGGGTTATGTCGACTGATGATTCCGCACTGTCTTTTGGAGATAGATTATGTGCATTTGTGACAGCTGTCCTGTTTCTTTTCTTTACGTTGTATATTATTTTTAAACTGTAAGTATTAGTGGTTGTGTATCTGTTTCAAGACTACTTCTTTTGAACTTTCTTTTTGGTGAGTGATTTTATCACATGGGTATCATTTGGTGTGGTCACCTGTATATTTAGGTCTGCTTCACCTGGATTGTGATTTTATCACTAATGCTCCATTTGGTGTGGTCCACTGGATATATATGTGGACCTGCTACACGTGTGGGTGATTTTAATGCCCCCGAATCATTTGGCATGGTCCACTGGATATTTGGACCACATTCATTTTTTGAATAACGCCATTTACACCATCTATCAGTTATATTGGATGATGTGGATACCGCAGTCTTCATTTGGTGCGCCACTGAATATGTGGACCTGCTGCATGTGTAGGTAATTTTAATGCCCCTGAATCATTTGGTGTGGTCCACTGGATATCTGGACCACATTCTTTTTTTTTGAAAGACGCCAATTAATCCTTCTGTTAGTTATATTGGACGGCGTGGATACTACAGTCTTCAGTTGGTGCAGTCCACTTGAGACTGTTTTTTCGAAAATTTACTGTCCAGCGTACCACATGCAGCATGCATTTTGATTTGGAATATCAATCCCAGGATTTAGATCCATATATCCAAACGGGCACAACAGTTTCCCCCAATGGATTACTTTAATCTCATGCCCCATCCAAACACAAACACAATCACAATCGTAGTCCCGAAATATCACTACAACAAAATCGTCATTTAGGAACAGTTTTAAACTATTCCTAAATGAGGTGTCGCAAAAAATCAGAAACGGTTTAGAACCGTTTTGGGTACCGTTTCAAATTTTAGAGACAGAATTTTAAGAACGGTTTTAAACCTTTCTAGTGCCAACGATCATATTTGGGAGCGATTTTTTTTCTTATTTTGGAACAATTTTAAACCAACAAACCTGCTGTAAAAAATAAAAAATAAAAATAAAAAAAATAAACAAATATATTTAAAGCCATATTCATTTAAGAATCAAAAGATAGTAAAAACAACCATGATGTAATCTGAAACATTATTTATCTGACTTGTAAACCTGACAGGAAAAACTAAAATCTACAATGGAAGACTTCAAAATAAAAAGACATAATTCAATGAAAGTCAAGCAGATGAAGAGCTCCACAATGTCAAGGATCAGCTCAAACATGTATTTTACATTATAGTGATGAAGTTGACTTGGACTATTCTTGCACCATCATTATATGCATTCAAAACCTGTATAAGCATTAAAAGAGTGGACTCAGCTCAAAAACCCAATTTACATTGCAAAAGCTTAAAAAGAAGTGAAGAAAAAAAATTCCATCCTTCTGTCGGAGTCATTACTCCAAGGATGAACATAACATTGCTACCATGGAAATCATCTGAGATTTCCTGATGAAATAAAAGCATTAGAGATTTCCTGATGATATAGAAGCATTAGAATTCATGAACAACCACAACCGTATATCTTCAACAAAATTCTGATCAAGGGGCCTTTCCATAAATTAAGATCAATGCTTCTTGAGGAGATAATTAATTTGTTATTTTGGAGTTCCGTAATCCGAATATGTTACACAGCTACACAGCTCGTACATTAACAAAAAGTTATTGCTGATTATAGAACAATATGGAATTTGCTATGCAAATTCATCGGTGTGACCTGAAGAAGAAAAAAAAAGAGAGGAAAGAAATAGATGGAAGAAGTAAAGTTCCATCATTGGAGTTTGAAAATGGTGCTTTGCTTATGTTACCTATGGTTATCCATTCAACTGTACATTTAAAGCCATAAATAATGGAGTATACATTCAACAACCTCAAAAATGTTCATAGTTGTGGGTAGTGAAAAAGAAATCCATTGACTAAGCAATAAGCTATGAATGGCATGTCAATATGTTTTTTTTTTTTTTTTTAAAAAAAAATTACCGTGGATTATTCACCAACAAACATTTGTCTCCACAGATTTAATGTATTCGGACAAGAGAAATTTTCAAAGTCACCTACCCAGATCCTCAACATGAATGCTAACAAGAGAAACTCTAATTTGGTTATCTCAATTTATCAAACTAAAATTGAAATCCAATTCCATAGCACATCCAAACATGCCCGAAAGCGAAAGAGGGCAAAATCAATAGATATTATAACACTCAAAATATATAAACAATAGAAAATCGCTCACTCTGGGCTATGGATGGAGTGGCCCAGCTTGAAAAACTTGAATCTACACAAACCCAATTCAGAAAAGAATGACTTTGCATAACTGATTCCCTGTAAGAAAGAAAAAGAAACCCAATTAAGATCACCAAGAAACAGTTCTATTTCCAAATGCATTTCAATAAAATCCAAATAAGATGACCCAAAGAAGAGGAGAAAACAAGAAAAGAAAAAGAAAAAAAATAACTATTTTTTGGCAATTGATTTCATGGGAAACAGAATTCAAAAACAAAACACTTCTATTTTCATTTCATTTCAAAAACCCATATGAAATCATACAAATAAGATCACTCCCAAATAGTTATATTTCCAAATCTGTTTCTAATTCAAATCTCATACCATTTGGTGGGGTTTGTCTTCCACTCGCGATCATGTTCATGTTATCAGAATCCGCCATTAGAGGATCTACAACGCTGAAATCTGAAAAGAAAGAAAAAAAAAGTAAATAAAAGAAGATATAACTACGCCAACCTAAATGTTGACATGCTAAAAATTTTGTGGTCTATGGTCCATCTAAATTTTTTCATTTGAACCATGCATCTAGTAAATATCTACCAATTAGCTATTTACATAATCAATTCCATATAACTTTCGGTCTATGGTTCACAACTTGAATGGTTTAATTTGATTTACGTGTATGTTGCATGGTGAATCTTGAACAAACTAGAGGATTCTTTAGAACAAAACATGTATAATCAAGAGAACTTTGGTCGACCTATTTCTTGACCCATATGTACCTTCCTTGTTGCGCAACACGCCAACAAAGCAGTGAACCAAGATCCAATCTCAGGTCTCACCCACAAACGATAAACAAGAAGAAATATAAACTAGAAGAAGAATCAAAGCATTCCAAATAAACCACAAGACAAGATATACATGGAAAAACCCCAACAAGGATAAAAAACCACGGATGCAAACTTCCACTATGAAAGAAAATGAAGATTACAAGGCAATATACTAACCTCTCCCTTGGAAGTACATAGAAAACCCTTTGCCCACACCTTAGAATTATTTCCCATACCCTAGAAAAGCCCTAGGGACACCTATTTATAGTTTAGGCAACTTTCCTTTCGCACCCTTGCGAAAACCGACTCAAATTTCTGCAGTCCGCATCAAATCCGGAAACGAATCTAAGTAACTTCGACTAGTCGAACAAACTGCTCTACCGGTTCATCGGACCCCTCGACTGGTCGAGCATGGGCTACGACCGGTCGAGCACCTCGGAACCCAAAAATTGATGCTCGCTGGACTTTGAGTCGAGCCAGTCCACGACTGATCGAGTGAGCCACTCGACCAGTCGAGCGACCGTCCAGATGTGGCTCCACATCTCAACATTCCTTAGGTCCTCTAAATGAAGGGTTAAGACCGTCCAACCAACATGAATTCCAGGCTCCAGCCAATCTTAAGGCATGCTCCATCAGGTGATCAGGTCGGATCTGGCACACATGCCACCTGTACAAAATTCAATCTGATAAATAACCTTAATAGATGCCTAGAACACCATAATCTTGCCTCCCAGATTGTTCATGCAGAATATGGATGAAACCACAACATCTAACCATACATCAATATCTTTTCATTTTTAAACTACTTCCCTATGAACATTTAGAATTTTAAGGAAGCTCAAATCTTATGAAATTTGAGATTCAACTGGTCTATAATCGAGGATCTCTGCGATCTGTCAAAGGATGGAATTGAATTACTGGTAGTTGACCAAATCACTAATAACTAGGAAAAAAATTTATTCAACCCTCGACTTCCAAATTAATTGATGGAAAACCATGAAATGTCTTAACTGGCTTATATAAGTACGAGAATGTGGTCAGAAAAAAAAAAAAAAACCTGAAAGCATACTATACAAGTACAAGTTTCAGGAATGCTTGGCATTCTATCAATCTAATCAAAATGAATGCATCTGAAGGTAGTGGGCAAAAAAATTATAGAAGTTGTAAAGAAAATTAAATTTCTGTTACAGACACAGCTTTTGAGTTTCAGAATAAAATGCATTTTACCTTCATGGAGGTGTCCAGCTTGTCAAGAAGATTGACCATCTTCTGCACCTCCTCGTCGGCATTGAGGCCAGGATCCTTCAAAGCAGCAGCTTCAAATCCACTCTAAGAGAAGGTTCCTGCAATTACGGTGAAAGCAACTCTTGTAATTTCAGCAAAATGGGTTCCCTCACATGATGTTTCTTTCTAGATTTGCTCATCAAAATCTACTAGATTTGCACATGTTGTGGGAAGAAATGTGCAACACCTGAGATTTGTGGAGCCACAATACGTGTGCTATCCATTAGTTGTTCACCTCATTGTCATCGTAGATGACAAAGATCAGTTCAATCCAAAACTCATGTGGGCCACACCACCAAAACAATGAAATGTATGTTAACAAAGATGTCAATCAATTCTGAAGTCTCAACATGCTAAAAACATGCAAAGCTTATATGCTGAATTAATATTTCATTTTTTTCGAGCAGTACCTGAAATGAACAGAGTGCTTTTCATGGTGGAAAAGCGGAGGGTTGATAACCTACTGAGTTTTGATTTGAGTCGGCCAGTTTTAGAACTACTTGTAACTACACTCCTAGGAAATCAATTCACCCCATACGGTATCCCTGGTCACCATCTAATACATCAAAAACACATGAATCCATAACAAGACCAGATACAAACCTTGTCAGAGGTCACCTTGCTGAATATAGAATCTTGCCTGTGATGAGATTTTGTTGATTCTGTATGATCCCTAGAGAATTATGAATAAGAATAATTGTAGCAATATATTTAAACTGCGGCATTCCAAAGAGGGGTTATCCAATGCTGGATCCAAAGAATGGTGTTTTTTTTTTAACCTGATCTAGCAATGGTACACATAGGACTCACCCACCTTTTAGCACTTCTAGCTATTCACCTGGTGGGACTCATCATGGATGATCTTTCTATCCAATTGATGGGTTGAAAGTGGAGGTAAGAGATGATGTTCCATGTTTGAGAAGAAGCATGGATCCAGTTGGATGGTTAGGACCACATGATGGTTTCCTCATCAATTATGGGGCCCACCATGCGGACAGTTATGGATCACCAAATGGCAAGCCAACACATGTACAATATTAGTAATTTGAACTTAAGGCAAACACATAATTGAGGAAACTGTAATTTTCCCATCTAATTGAGTATTGAGATATCATAGACTAACCCTAGTTCCAATAACAAACGGAACCAAACCTGCTGTTGTCAATCACTGGCTCCACCGGATGTGGCTCCCCGTTTCTCAGAAATGCTCGAGCACAAAGCTCTCTTGCTTAAAACATTCCATGTGCTTAATAGAAATAATGGTTTTGTCTAAGACTGCATCAATTTCTTTTCTTCTTAATTGTAACTAAAAGATTATTGAACCTGTAGTCTTATCTTCAAGCTTAATAATGCAATCCTCCCCTCTGCTGATTACTATTAATGCCCCTTCCCATGCCCATTTGTTGACATTCCATTCATCAGCCCTAGAACAAACATAATTATTTAGAAACTGTCTCCATTAAGTGCAATGCTTTTAAGTGCTCCTACGGCAACCCATGAAAGTAGGATCTCATTCCAACTTCCTAAAATGTACCATGGGTGACAGATCCAAGTGATTCCTCAAGAGGTGCTGGACCTACCATATCTTCTATCACCTGAAAATCAGACCAATCCAGTCATCAAGTGTGGACCACTGATCAATTCTCCTAACCATCCTTTCTTTGTACACATGGCCCATCTGATGACCATACATACCTGAAATTTGGGCTTTGGCACATACATGGCAGGCCCACCTGAGGAATGCCCTAGGTCTCTCACACACACATGGCACATTCTCAGCAGTATCCTGACCCGATGTAGATCTTCCAGCTCCAAAAAATTTAAAAAAAATCAGGCCATTTCACTCCTCTGGCAGGTGATAATGTACTAAACAAAATGGTTGGTTAAAATGATTTTTTTTCTAGTCATCCATTTTGTTTTACATATTGTGGCCCACCTGTGGAATGAAATAAACAGAGTTTTGGTTCATGAGATAGAATGAGTGAGGCCCACTGATGGAAAGCTCGACTCTTTCGTACCTGTGCCATATTGACACATATTGATGGAAAGCTCGACTCTTTTGCCCTTGTGTCATATTCTACTTTGAAAGGTGCAAAATTCTATAACGATTTCAAGATCTATAAAATGGCGAGTAAGTTCCGAATTCTCTCTAGCAACTCAGAACTTCCCATGTATGGAAAGTCCAGCCCCTCCTCCCATGATGAATCCATTAAGAATTGAAACCTGAACCATGTTTCTTAGTTAGTATTGAAAATTTTTGTATTTTACAGATAAAGAAAAACAGAACTGGACTTTGCACTCCTAAACATGCAATTTTCAATAAGAGTAACCATTAAGAAAATGCCAAAATTAAAGATATATTACCTGAATTTCCCAGTATGTTGCCAATATATAATTAAAGATGTATTCATTCCAAGCAAAATTTGCACCAAAACTCCAATGACCTGAAGCGTACAAGTAAATCTATCAAAAGTGGCATAAAAATTGAGGGAAACATCATAAAATGTTTTAGTTGGGATGAAATTATGTTGATGATGATGATTCACTAGTTCTACTTCTTTGTTACCAAAGCATGAACATAAATAAAGATAAACAAGATTTTGTTTTCAATTAGATCACTCTCTGTCATTGGATTTTAGGAAACCAATAAATTGCTCCAACCAGCTGACAAGACTCTGAAAACAATGGCAATAGAATTTGCATAGTGTCAGGTGCGGTCAAAGTGATAAGTTTTTCTTTTCATCTGCAGAGTTGTTAAATCTTTTATGTACAACATTTGATTGATCAATATATCCAAGTCAACTATATAGAGAAATTTATACATTTATAATCTACAGGAGTAATCAGTCAATGAGTTGAGCACTTTACCAGGCGTGCATGGACATTCCCTCAACTAGAAAATGCACATTCCCTCAGCTGGAAAATATGAAGAGAAACATTAGAAAATCAAACAATTGCAATCATGAAGAAAGTTGTTGATGGTTCTTCCAAAACATATACAGGAATTGCAATGCCCAATGAAAGTAAGGAGCGAGGTTCTTCTTCAAAATTTCAAGGTGTTTTTGGATATGATTAAATGTAGCATGCTCCAAATAATATGCACTCATTTCCTTCCTGCAATGCAAATAATGAACATTATCATTCTAGTAAGAAGTGGAGCAGTATGCTCTAGGAATGGCATTTACCGACTGAAAAAAAAAATCATGTTAAAGCAAAAGATTTGCTGAAAAGGAACCCATTCTTAGGTAAGCATACATTGTGGATTAACAGTCTAAACATGTATTGTGATCGTCGATAGACTGTTAGAGGTTTCAATATACAATATATAAATTAATCTATATGTATTTGTGTGCTTGTCTGTGGAAGGAAAAAAGAAAAAGGACACAGATAAGCATACTAGTAGCAAACTTTATATAACTATGTGTTCATGTCTATAGAAGAATAAATGTACAGTGTTCACAATCAAGCTTCCTTTATTTATTACAACTAGTAGAAGACTGGCATTTTGTCGAACATGTCAAGTTAACAAAATTTACTGCCTTGCGTATACAGTTTGTGTAATGAGAACTAACCTGCAAATGATGTGTTTCTTAATCCTACAAAAATGGTAGATAAAGAATTCAAATGAGCATATGTTAGCTAGATTGGATCACAATTAAAAACAGAATGCAAATATGTCAACAGAACTTGATGGAATATTGCATATGCACCACTCTAAGTAATTCACAACACGAGTATACCAGATAAAAGAAGATCAGCAGCAAAAACATCTCTATCAAGGTCTAAAGGGAAAATTAATACATGAAACATGTACATTCTGTATCAACAACTATGCAAATAAGTAGATGAGATGAATATCTTAAATATCATGCAATATCGAGTAGACTTGCCCAGTTACAATCAGTACTGGCCCTAGAAGCAACAAATCCATGGCCAATTCAGGCATGTACCAAAGACTCATGCATATCAGCAAAGTCGTACAGGCAACTGGTCCATGTCAAAGAAGCCAAACATGGATCATACAAACCAAAGTTTTGAACAAATTCAGTGTGGCTTGCCTGAATCATACCAGTTTCTGCAATATGACTAGGACTGACTGAAAAGGCCTAGCTATATGTCCTAGAGGGGGGGTGAATAGGACAATGCCAAATAAAACTTATAACAGCGGAATTAAAAAGAATATGATAGCCAAAGTAAATCACAATGCAGGAAAGTAAAACAACCTCAAATTTTAAATCTTGAGAGGTTGATACAAATGTTGTTCTAAGGACAACCTTTCACCAAAAACCAGAGTTTATGGTAGGACAACCTTATTTCTAGAAAGATCTTTGTATCAAATCTCAAACCAAAGAGGAATACAGAAATAAATACAAACTGAATTGAAATAAATTGTACTCACAAATGTATTGTTCTAGGGACAGCCATACACCATAAAAATGGCAGGGCAACCTTGCTGGAACAACTTTTAAAGGAAATTGAATATCAAGCTGATAAAGGAATAGCAGAAAATAAATTCTAAACTATTACAAAATTCTCACAATGCTTGAATTAAATGATTACAACATTCACCACCATACATACATCCCACAAATGAATAATTAAATATTAAAAGTATAAATCATTCAACCACAACACAAGGGATTATAGTGGTTCGCCTGTGTGTTCACCAACTGTTAAACAACAGTCACACAGAATGCTACTCCACTCCTAATATCCTCACTCAGGGGATATTAGCGTTCACTAAACAAAATAGGTTTTCCCAGGTTCACCCAAAACCTTTACAATTGTGTCTTTGTCTGTGGGCTTACACAATTAAAAAAAAACCCACTTCTGAGTTTTCATGGCTCTCCTCAGATAACTAATACAACAAGATTTTTCTGGCAAATCTTGAAAGAAACCAAAACAGAAAGGAATTTACAATTAAATGTAAAATACCTGATTATCTCCTTCGTTGTAGCAGCCCGGTAGAACCAAGTCAGAGTAGATGATTGAATGTCCAAGTTCAATGTCCAGTACTCAATTACAATGGTTCTAATTCTAATAGATTTTAAATTAAACCAAGTAGGGCTTGCCTTAATTGATTTTGATTCCAAAGAAAGGGAATAACAATTCCTCTTATCAAATTAGAATGGAATAGCAGAAATAAAATCAATTAAATAAAGCTAAGAAAGGAGAATATTAAATAAGCACACTTACCTTAGATGGAGCACAGAATTATCTCTCAGAAGTTCGACGAAGATTGGCTTGAATGGATTGATTAATTCGATGATTTCTTCTGGGATTCGTGCTCTACTTATAAGTGAGCAGATCGCGTCTTCGACTGGTCTAGAGAGCTCTTCGACTAGTCAAAGCAATAACAGATATTTGAAAAATCAGGCGCGATAAGCTTTGACCATTCTACGACTGGTCAAAGGACTCCTTTGACTGGTCGTAGGTCACCTTCGACTGGTCGTAGGTCTCCTTCGACTGGTCGAAGAACTTAAAATTCATCGCTGGACTTTGAATCGAAGACTTTCGACTGGTCGAAGATGCAGTCGACACTGTTCCTTCGACTGGTCGAACAGATTCCTGGACTAGTCGAAGCCTAACAGAAATTATCCGATTTTTGTAACAAACTCACGACTGATCGAGGAATTTCTTAAACTGGTCGAAGCAACTCTAGGACTAGTCGAAGAAGGCCTAGGACTAGTCGAAGAACAGACCAAACTTATGTAAAACAAACATCCGACTTATGTATCCAAAGTGACCTATTTCTAAGGTCAACCTAAGGCCCGTCAAACCTCAACCATGAAGTAAGGACATTGAAACATTAGGAACTAGTGACCTTGAAGTATGAGCCTTGAAGTCTTGATGTAGTTCAATCTTGAAATCTTGATGTATCTCAATCTTGAAATCTTAATGTAGCTCAATCTTGAAATATTGATGTAGCTCAATCTTGAAAGTGTCTTGAGTTCTTTACAAACTGCCTTGTACTCTTCTTGAAGTCTTCCAGCTTGAGTCATGTCTTGTGAGCAGTTCTTGCAGTCAAGGTTGATCTTTGTACTTGTGAGCTTTGCTTGTTGTGAGCTTTGCTTGTTCATGAATGTTGAATTTTGAGAGAGCTTCACTTATGCAAGTTATATAACAGTGTTTTTGGCACCACAACTTTGACAACAGACAGGGATATAAACTATAGCACTTACAATCTCCCCCTTTGTCAAATTAGTGACAAAACACATAACTAAGATAAACATAAAGTAAAACAACTGGTTAAAGAATCATGAACCAGTTAACATCAACTGGCTTACCTGCAAATCAACATTCAACATTCAACATTCAACATTCAACCAGTTTCATTCAACTAGTTCAAACATACTCCCCCTGAGTAACATAACCAACATACTCCCCCTGAATAACATAACCAATGCTAACCAATGTTAACCAACCAGTTTCATTCAACTATTTCAAACATACTCCCCCTGAGTAACATAACCAACATACTCCCCCTGAGTAACATAACCAATTCTAACCAATGCTACTCCTCTCACAATCACATCGTTAAGAACAAACCATTCTCCCCTTTTTGTCACAATATGACATAGGAAACAACAAAGGAGAACTAAATAAAGGGATATATGAGAGTAAACATGAGGAGTTATGAGATTATAGCAAAACAGAGATAGAGATACTCAGCATAGCTTCACAAAAAAAAATATCCAGCATAAAACATAGATAATATCCAACTCAAAATCAGTCAACCAAGTGCTAAGTTATAAAGTTATTACAGACCAGAAGTCCCATATCAACTAGTCAGAACCAGATGACGGAGCAGGAATAGAGGGATCAAGTTGGTGCATGCCTTTGTTCAATCGCCTAAGATATTTGTGCATGTACTTGAATTGTAAATCATGAGCAACAGACATGTTTTCCATCTTTACATTTATATTCTCAACTTTATCCTCTAATGCACTCAGACGAGCATCAACATCAGATGGTTCAAAATCTGGATCATTTGTCGAGTCAGAATCTAGTTCCTCAAAAATGTCATCCATATTAATGTCATCACCAGCTTTTTCATGACCACCACCACCACCACCACCTTGTTCAGGAAGTAGATCCAGCTTCATCTTATTGATATTAGTATTGTTGAAGATCAGATGATGGATTGGTGCCTCATCAATCGGCATATCGACTAACATATGTGTAGCCAATACAGTCATTCAATAGGCAAAAGGAATGTCACTATGACCAGGATGGAGTCTAAACTGAAGAATGAAATGACAGATTAAGGATGGTAAACAAATCTGAGTACCTTTGGAGATAGCATGGATAACACGAACCATAAACGAAGTCAAGTCAGTTTTATTACCCGAACGAGGATACAGATTAGACACAAAGATTTTGTGGAGAATTCTGTACTTGGGTAACAAATACTTTGCGGGAAGTGCATTCCCTTTTTGTGTCCATTGAACATCCATGTTGCACAAGTC
This sequence comes from Magnolia officinalis, assembly GCA_021015155.1. NCBI lineage: Eukaryota > Viridiplantae > Streptophyta > Magnoliopsida > Magnoliales > Magnoliaceae > Magnolia > Magnolia officinalis. The sequence continues at coordinate 28,014,202 of JAJHSJ010000010.1, read as the reverse complement.
TCTAGTGAGCATGCGTTTTTCAGACATTGAGGGTTTATCAGTTAAGTTATGGATAGGAATACCCTCATCATTCACAGGAATATCCATAAGGGCTGAAATTAAATGACGATCAATGTCAAAAGGCCCTTCTCTAGTAGATATTTTAAAAGTTAAATTATCCTGTGAGAAAGCACTAATACATGCAAACATGGATTGGGCAATGGACCGGTATGCTGGCCCACCCCAATGTAATAAGTTAACCCAACCTACGGTTTCAAGCATAGGAATGATGTCAAAAGGTGCAATATGATTAACATCAACAGGATGTTCAACAATAACATTACGTAATCTAATGTCCCTAACATAAGATGGATCATCATTGGGAACAAGAAGATGACGCTTAGAGATAATGGTCGATCTGGAGGAAGAAGAAGGACCACGGGAAGTAGTTTTCTACCTCTAGAAGCCATTTGCAACAAGATATCAAGGAATTAAGAAGTTGCAAAGGATTGAGAAGTGGGTTTACTCAAAACAGATTTTTCAAAATCCAAACCCCAAATCTCAATGAAATCCAAAATACAAAGCTTAAAGCTTGAAAAGTAAACAATCTAGACACAAATCTGCAAGAAAAACGTGATTTGGAACACTAACCTTGAAGAACATGAACAATGGGTTCGACAAGTCGAAGCTCGGCTCCTTAGAGAGGAAAAACGGAATGAGGAAGAAAGCAAAATCCCCAAATTTTAAGTGATTTCCGAGATCTACGACTGGTCGTGGATATCTACGACCGGTCGAAAGTCGACTGGTCGAGTATACTCACGACTGGTCGAAGAATGTCCAAAAATTCATATTTCTTGCAAATTATACAAAAATTAGAATTCAATCTAGCAAATATATACACTATAATACAAGTAGGCATAAATAATCATTTTAAAATGCACATGCCAAGATCAAATTTTATCTTTTTGAACCTGCTTTTATCGAGAGGTTTTGTGAAAATGTCAGCTCGTTGATCTTCGGTAGGAATATATTCTAGAGATATAACTTTTTCTTCTACTAATTCTCCTATATAATGAAATCTAATGTCAATGTGCTTAGTACGAGAATGCTGAATAGGAATTTTTGAAATATTTATCGCACTGGAATTATCACAATGTAATAACATAGAATCCTGTTTAATTCCATAATTACTTAGCATTCGTTGCATCCAAACTAGCTGTGTACATACATTACCAGCTGCGATATACTCAGCTTCAGCTGTTGAAAGTGATATAGAATTTTGTTTCTTACTAAACCAGGAAACTAGACAATTTCCAATGTAAAAACAACCACCACTGGTTGATTTTCTATCATCTAGATTACCAGCCCAGTCAGCATCCGAGTACCCAGCTAATTGGACACTAGTCTCATGAGGATACCAGAGACCGAGATTTACAGTACTTGCGACATATCTAATAATTCGCTTGACAGCAATCAAGTGAGATTCTTTTGGATCAGATTGATATCTTGCGCAAATACCAACACTTAAAGAAATATCAGGTCTACTAGCAGTTAAATATATCAAACTACCAATCATACTCCGATAAAGTTTTGAGTCAACATTTTTACCATTAGAGTCTTTTGAGAGTTTCAGGGTAGTACTCATAGGAGTATCAAAATTCTTGTCATTCTCAAATCCAAATCTCTTGATTAGATTCAAAGCATACTTCGGTTGAGAAATGAATATTCCTTCAAGTTGTTGCTTTACTTGCAATCCAAGGAAATAAGTCAATACCCCAACCATGCTCATTTCGAACTGTGATTTCATCAAATCTGCAAACTCAGTAGTCAAGTCAGTACAAGTTGATCCATAAATAATATCATCAACATAAATTTGTACCATTAAGATATGATCATTATGTTTTTTAACAAATAGAGTTTTATCAACAGATCACATTTGAAAATTATGACTTAAAAGAAATTTTGTTAGTTTCTCATACCATGCTCTAGGTGCTTGTTTTAATCCATAAAGTGCCTTTTTAAGCCGATACACATGATCAGTGTTTTTGAGATCTTCAAAACCCATTGGCTGTTCAACATAGACTTCTTCATGTAAATCGCCATTTAGAAAAGCACTTTTCACATCCATCTGATAGATCTTTATCTTTCTAAAACATGCAATGGATATAAATAGTCTGATAGATTCAAGACGTGCTACTGGTGCAAAAGTTTCATCGAAATCAATCCCTTCAATTTGAGTATAACCCTGTACCACTAGTCTAGCCTTGTTTCTAATTATATTTCCACATTCGTCAGACTTATTTTTGAAAATCCATTTTGTTCCAATGATGTGTTTATCTTTAGGTCTTGGTACAAGATACCAAACATCATTTCTTACGAATTGGTTGAGTTCTTCTTGCATCGCAACAATCCAGTTCTCATCAGCAAGAGCTTCTTTTACGTTAGATGGTTCTATTTGGGATATAAAACATACATAATTACATATATCCTCAAGTTGACTACGGGTGCGAACACCGGTGAGAGGATTTTCAAGAATTTGTGTGGTTGGATGATCTTTAACAGTCCTCAACTCAAAATCAGTCTGATTCGATGAAGTATCGGGTTTATCAATGATTAGTACTTCATCATTATCTGAATTAGGGATTGGCGTGTTTAAGTGATCATCAATGACAACATTGATGGACTCTTGAATCACACCATTCTTTTGTTCAGAACCCTATAAGCCGACTGTTTAAGGAATATCCTAGAAAAATCCCTTCATCACTCTTCGTATCGAATTTTCCCAAATTTTCACCACATCGTAAATATAGCACTTGCTGCCAAAAACTCGAAAGTATTTAACAGTAGGCTTTTTATTGAACCACAATTCGTAAGCCGTTTTATTATTATCTTTGCTAGTGTAGACTCGGTTAATAATATAGCAAGCTGTTGACAGCCCAAAGATTTTTAGAGAGCTTCATGCTATTCAACATGACATTAGCCATTTCTTGAAGCACCCTATTCTTTCTTTTTACAATTCCATTTTGTTGTGGAGTTTTGGGAGCAGAGAATTCATGTAATATTCCTTGGTCGGTACAGAACTTCTCAAAATTGTTATTCTCAAATTCAGATCCATGATCACTACGAATTTTACTGATTTGAGAAGATTTTTCAGTTTGAATCCTTTTGAAAACTTTTCTTACTTCTTCAAGGGTTTCAGATTTATCCCTTAAGAAGACTACCCAAGTGAATCTGGTAAAGTCATCAACTATTACCAGGATATACTTTTTCCCACCACGACTTTCTGTTCTGGTAGGTCCTATCAGATCCATGTGGAGAAGTTCGAGTGGTCTTGATGTGGTATTTGAATTCACCTTTTTGTGTGAGTTCTTTGTTTGTTTGCCTATCTGGCACTCACCACATATTTTATTCTAATTTCTGAAGTTTGGGTAAACCTCTTATAAGTTCTCGTTTGCTCAATCTATATAAATTTCGATAATGTACATGTCCAAGACGTTTGTGCCATAAATCAGTCTCGTCTGTATGGACCATGTAACATGTTTGATTAGATGAGCTGGATTCGCTAATAATATAGCAATTTTCAGACGTTCTACGTCCAGTTAATATTACAGAACCCTTATTGTTTAGTATCTCACAGCTTTGATTAGAAAACGAACACTTTGGTTATTATCACATATTTGAGATATACTAAGCAAGTTATGTTTTAAGCCTTCAACATATAAACATTTTTAAACACAGGAAGATTAAAAAGTTGAACCGTACCTTGGCCTATAATCTTGCAGTTGCTACCATCACCAAATGTGACTGAACCATCAGTCATATCTTTCAGATCCGTGAATAAAGCTTTGTCACCTGTCATATGCCTGGAGCATCCACTGTCTAGGTACCACTTTGAATGACTTGTTGCTTTGAAAGCAGTGTGAGCAACCAAGCAGGTAACTTTAGGAACCCATTTCATAACTGTTTTGGGTTTAGGAACATAGTTGGTCTTCTTTTGTTTATAGTTGTAAGAATGACCTATAGAGTTAGATTTTAAGAGCTCCTTGAGTAAATCAACTATCTTTTCAGCTAGTGGATTTCGTTTCTGATTAAAGTTGACATGGCTGCTTCTAGGTTTTTGAAAATTTTTGAATTTCTAGAAAAATCTTGATAAGTACTTTTCCCTTTTGAGTTTGAGGACTCTCCTTTAACAAACATAGGAGGAGTATACTTTTGTTTAGGAGATAGATTTTTATCATAGCCCAACCCGGATAGATCGCCACATTTTCTTGATCCGGATAAAAGTTTTTCTAACTTTGGATCACCTTGGGCATATTTCCATGTGTCCTTTAGACTCAGAAGAGAAGATACTTCAGTTTTGAGTTTCTCAATTTCAGATTTCAAATCAATAATTAGGGAGTTTTTGAATTCCAAATCGCATTTTGATTTTTCAAAACAATCTGAAATTTGTGATTTTTCTAAGATAAGTGATTCAAAACATTCTTTGAGTTTAGAAAACTTTTCTTTTGAAGTTTAAGTTTGACAGCAATTTTACAACTTTCCTTATATAGGGCATTGTAAGCGTCTTGAAGATCATCTTCATTTTCACATTCACTACTCAGATTTTCTTCACTTGTTGAGTCATTATCTGAAAATGTGAATTTGGCTAGAGTCATAAGAGCTTTAACTTCATTACCCGACTCAGTTTCAGAATCTTCTGATTCAGAAGAAGCTTCAGAATCAGATGATTCATCCCATGTAGCCAACATACCCTTCTTCTTGGGTTTGTCCTCTTTAGGACATCTATTTGCTAAGTGCCCATATTCTTGACAGTTGTAACATTGACTATCTTTCAAAGATTTTTGAGATTTGGGTCTAAACTTCTTTTTGTCATTTGATTTTTGAAAATCAACCCTTTTCTTGCTTTTGAAAATCTTGTAAAATTTCTTAGCTAAAAGAGTCATATCATCTTCTGAATCAGAATTTTCTTCTGAATTACATTTAAAAGATTTTAGTGCGATAGATTTACCTTTAGGAGCTTTAAAGTTTAACTCGTAGTTGTTTGTAGAGAACCAACTAGTTCTTCTACCCTCATATTATCCGTATCACGAAGTTCCTGGATTGCGGTTACTTTAGAATTGAACCGTTCAGGAAGTGAGCGTAATATCTTTGCACACACTTTACTTTCTGGGATTTTATCGCCAAGACCCCACATTGAGTTTACAATGTCATTCAATCTAGTGTAAAAGTCCATAAACATTTCATTTTCCTCCATATGAATTTCTTCAAATCTGGTTGTGAGGAGTTGGACTTTAGATTTTTTGACAATTGTAGTACCCTCGTGTGTCATTTCTAATATATCCCAAGCTTGCTTTGCAGTATCACAGGAAATGATTCTTTTGAACTCATCCGGTGATAGTGCGCAAGTGATTGCATTTAGTGCTTTAGCATTTGCACTACTCTCACTTTTCTGAAGAGTGGTCCATTGGTAATATGGTGTGACTTTCATAGATTTTGAACCATCAACCCCAGTAACTTCCATGATAGGAGGTTTCCATTCAGTCACTGTGGCTTGCCACACATTTTCATCCATTGATTTGAGGAAGATCCTCATTCTGGCTTTCCAATAGGCATAGTTGGAGCCATCAAAGGGTGGAGGCCTTGTGACTGAAAGGCTATCAAAATTTGACATCTTAAATAGCTTAAATCGTTAGCTCAGGAATTAAATCCAAAAATTAAAAAAGAGCTATTAGGCTCTGATACCACTTGAAAAGGCCTAGCTATATGTCCTAGAGGGGGGGTGAATAGGACAATGCCAAATAAAACTTATAACAGCGGAATTAAAAAGAATATGAAGCCAAAGTAAATCACAATGCAGGAAAGTAAAACAACCTCAAAATTTAGATCTTGAGAGATTGATACAAATGTTGTTCTAAGGACAACCTTTCACACCAAAAACCAGAGTTTATGGTAGGACAACCTTATTTCTAGAAAGATCTTTGTATCAAATCTCAAAACCAAGAGGAATACAGAAATAATACAAACTGAATTGAAATAAATTGTAATCACAAATGTATTGTTCTAGGGACAGCCATACACCATAAAAATGGCAGGGCAACCTTGCTGGAACAACTTTTAAAGGAAATTGAATATCAAGCTGATAAAGGAATAGCAGAAAATAAATTCTAAACTATTACAAAATTCTCACAATGCTTGAATTAAATGATTACAACATTCACCACCATACATACATCCCACAAATGAATAATTAAAGATTAGAAGTATAAATCATTCAACCACAACACAAGGGATTATAGTGGTTCGCCTGTGTGTTCACCAACTGTTAAACAACAGCCACACAGAATGCTACTCCTCCTCCTCCTACCTCATCACAGGGGATTATAGTTCACTAACAAAATAGGTTTTCCCAGGTTCACCCAAAACCTTTACAATTGTCTTTGTCTGTGGGCTTACACAATTAAAAAAAATCACTTCTGAGTTTTCCTGGCTCTCCTCAGATAACCAATACAACAAGATTTTTCTGGCAAATCTTGAAAAACCCAAACAGAAAGGAATTTACAATTAAATGTAAAATACCTGATTATCTCCTTCGTTGTAGCAGCCCGGTAGAACCAAGTCAGAGTAGATGATTGAATGTCCAAGTTCAATGTCCAGTACTCAATTACAATGGTTCTAATTCTAATAGATTTTAAATTAAACCAAGTAGGGCTTACCTTAATTGATTTTGATTCCAAAGAAAGGGAATAACAATTCCTCTTATCAAATTAGATTGGAATAGCAGAAACAAAATCAATTAAATAAAGCTAAGGAAAGAGAATATTAAATAAGCACACTTAGCTTAGATGGAGCACAGAATTATCTCTCAGAAGTTCGACGAAGATTGGCTTGAATGGATTAATTAATTCGATGATTTCTTCTGGGATTCGTGCTCTATTTATAGGTGAGCAGATCGCGTCTTCGACTGGTCTAGAGAGTTCTTCGACTAGTCGAAGCAATAACAGATATTTAAAAAATCAGGCGATAAGCTTTGACCAAGCAGACTCGACTTCTACGATGCTCGTCATCCTTCGTATGGTATAGGTCACCTTCGACTGGTCGAAGGTCTCCTTCGACTGGTCGAAGAACTTAAAATTCATCGCTGGACTTTGAGTCGAAGACTTTCGACTGGTCGAAGATGCAGTCGACACTGTTCCTTCGACTGGTCGAACAGATTCCTGGACTAGTCGAAGCCTAACAGAAATTATCCGATTTTTGTAACAAACTCACGACTGATCGAGGAATTTCTTAGACTGGTCGAAGCAACTCTAGGACTAGTCGAAGAAGGCCTAGGACTAGTCGAAGAACAGACCAAACTTATGTAAAACAAACATCCGACTTATGTATCCAAAGTGACCTATTTCTAAGGTCAACCTAAGGTCAGTCAAACCTCAACCATGAAGTAAGGACATTGAAACATTAGGAACTAGTGACCTTGAAGTATGAGCCTTGAAGTCTTGATGTAGCTCAATCTAAATCTTGATGTAGCTCAATCTTGAAATCTTGATGTAGCTCAATCTTGAAAGTGTCTTGAGTTCTTTACAACTGCCTTGTACTCTTCTTGAAGTCTTGCAGCTTGAGTCATGTCTTGTGAGCAGTTCTTGCAGTCAAGGTTGATCTTTGTACTTGTGAGCTTTGCTTGTTGTGAGCTTTGCTTGTTCATGAATGTTGAATTTTGAGAGAGCTTCACTTATGCAAGTTATATAACAGTGTTTTTGGCACCACAACTTTGACAACAGACAGGGATATAAACTATATAGCACTTACACTGACCACTGACCAAGTGAGTCTAGGATTTTAGGCCCTGCTACATGCAAGATCATGTTTATAGAAGTAAAATGATTCAGCGACCTAAGAAAGGTATATATATGATGAAGAAAAGGTGAGAATGTTCTGACATTAGCAGTGACATTATCTTTGTAAAACATAGATATCTACATAGCTAATAAGAAAAAGTGACTTCTATCAATCCATTCTATGCAAAGAAAAAAGTGATGACTGAATTGGCTATGTTGGCACTGACACCTTTTTCCAATAAAAACAATATTAAATTACCATTAGTCACTAGCCAATGGCTCTTTGGATGACACACTTACCCCAAGCAAGACCCATTGAATGAATCGCTCAGTGACTCGTTGGATCCCATGTCTAATAAAAGAATTACTTGTTCTTCTCACAAAAGAAGCTAAGTAAAAATGTACGAACTCAAATTTTGAAAAGTTTGCTACCTCCAAACACATTGTTTCACACAACACATGTGCCAATCTAGCAAGTGTGTGGGACATTAGAGTGGTGCATAAGTATCATGCAATATATATCACGATGAGCCTCACAGCACCAACGACACCTACTTTGTTGGATGGTGGTGGGGTCAATCTGCTTCCACCGATTGAACTTGGGAGGTAGATTAAGTAGTGAGGCTCTCACCCCCATCAGCTGTGGTGGGGTGAGTTAGTGAACTTTAATTGGTGTGGCTGTACATTATCATAGATGGCTGGGAACCTTCAATTTTGTTATCTATTTTCAGCTGATGTAGCTGGGCCCATTTCTTATGGTGCATGGCTTTACCAATCAAATCTCCCTGTGTCATACTGTGACGAGGGCCTCACTACCTAAATGAGATATTGGTCGGCGCCCTGTTTTACATAGACCACTTCAAGCATTGGCAATCCAGCATGCTAAGAGCCCGAATCCATCGATCCATTATCGAATCAAATAGCTAAATAAATGGTTGCAAGACTAATATTCTTTTGAGATTTATATGTAAATGCCTACATTGACTCATAATGCAACTTATTGCTTGTACCTGAAAGTACTAATAAAAGAATGGCAGTAAAAGCAGATAAAAATAGATCTAATCATCAACTTGAAACATCTATTTGACATGCCTCACCTTGGATTGCTAATCATTCTAAAGAAATGCTTTTGTCACACGATGATAAACATATACAAACATTTTCCAGACATTTACAAATATTTTCGTGTACCTGAAATCTAAATCTTTCATAGAGGCATGGGCATCAGGCTGATCAAGGACTTCCATACTAGCCACTTGAAAACTCTTAAATGGCCATCCTACATTCAACAAAGCTGAAGTGTAACATACCACCTTGAAGATTAATCACATTCAACTTAATCTATGCATTCAGACTAAAAATAATGGCATGATGATTTTGCATACACATGAACACAACCAGCTTGCTACATGCTTAATTGCAAGATTGGACATAAAAAGAAACTGGCCAAAGACCCACTTATCACGAACAGGCCCTTCTTAACAATGAACTTTTTGATAGTATCACCTTTTAAACATGGAGAAGTTCTGACAAACTGGGCCATAAAGTTCAAATGTGGAAAATCATCTCCACAGACAAATCAAAGAAAAACATGAAAAGATGGCATCTTTACAACAAATTCCAGGGAAAAAAGAACTCTAATGGCAGACATGTTGATGTATAATGTTTTGGTTACTAGACATGTGACGTACAAAACCATCATCGATGATCCAACGTAGATTGTCCTGATTATATCACTGAAGCACAACGAATGAGTTCCCTAATGCCGAAAAGATGAAAGGGAGCATGAGGCGGGATGTAAGTGTTATGGTTTCTAGCTCCTATGATTGTAAAATTTTGTAGTGCTCAAACCTCTTGGAATCAGTCTTATCCAGCGGATCTACGTATTCAAGACAATGCATCTCATGTACAAGGAAAAAAGTCTTTAATTCAAGATCTTCAAAAGCAAGACTTTATGAATTCAAGTACATCACTCAGTGTTTCAAGCTTCTTAGTTCAAGTTGTCAAAAGCTTCGTCCAAGTGAAGATAAAGTTTTTATACTTTGATCCTCAAGCTCAAGCTTCAATGTTAGTCAAGTTCAAGCTTTATCATATGTCAAGATCTCAAGCTTCATGAACTTCAAAGAATGACTATCAACTGAAGTAAAAGAAGACTCAATGTTCATACATCATTAACAAGGTATA